>QRFJ01003824.1:0-31732 GCA_006176705.1 Cocos nucifera
TTTTTAATCAAATTAGAAAATTGGGTTGACCCGTGTCTTAGTTAGACTAGGACTAGTTTTTCCTTGCACTTAACTTATCCAATAAGCCAATTGGAGTTTATTCAATCAAGCTCAAACCAAATCTAATTAAATCATATTTAATTAAACATAATCTCAGACTTTTGACTTAATCAAATTAAGCCAATTAGCAATCAAATTGCTAATCGATCCTTCTATAACGCTTGCACTAGGTTAAACACCAATCGTATTGATTATTTAACCCTAAAATGATTCTAAATCACTGATCAACAATCCAATCGGAACATGAATTCTAATGTGTGTGACCTCATAGGTTCGAACCTAAGTTGGTAGCATAAGAATAAATTTTTGTATCAATCAAAGTGACCATCTAGCAATGATACCCGATGGTCGTATAGGTCGAAAGGTGTAGAATACCATCCTTAGAATCCATGCGAATATAGTTTCCATATAATTCATCCCCTTGACCATAACGCTCGTACGACACCTCAAAATTCAACAATCAACTCTAATCAGATTGTCCATATTGTATTTCAAAATATAAAATCTATCTGATTGATTACCCTGGCCAAGATTTTGCTATATTGAAATACAGTAATACATTCTTCTCTATCTCTTGGAGTGGTCAATTCCATCTTGATCACACTCAAACTTTGCAAGTACTTGACTATGCCCAGAAGCCTTTCATAACAAAATTAAAAATTCAGTTAGTTTGGTACCAAAGCACAGTGAGTTGCTTGCAAGTCAATGAGGTGATCTTAGGTCTAAGGGATACTTATACCTATATCCCATCAGAGACATTCTCGATAGTAGAATGCTCTAGTGTTGGTCACGTTCAATGATGATGTACCCATACATCTCATCTGTATGTCATATCAGTATCTCCACACTCCTTGGTTAAGAGGACAACCAACCTATATATGCCATATAGCAACCTATTCTCGATAGATGCTGTCGTCCTATTTAACAGCCTATCATTTGATCATGAATAAATTTAAAGACTAATTGATAAATCCTCTCTTTATCAAAACTAAATAGTTCTAAGAACTTCACGACAATAATGAATTTCATTAGAAGATGTAAACCTATGATGAAAAAAGATGCTAAAATATTTTTTATTAATTAATAAATTAATTATAATATCTCAACCATCAACAGACGGATGATTGGCTTTGGGACATAATTCATAATAACTTTCACTTGTCCTAAAGCCACTCGGCACAGTATCTAATACCCATCTTCAACTTATAGTTTTCAAACTCCATGATTACCAAGGCATTAATGAAGCGGTTGGCTAGATTCTCCTTTCCATCAATCTTTTGATGGTCGACGTCATCATTGTTAGATATATGTACCCAAGAAGCCGAAATTGACTGACACTTGTAATACACTTCTAGGGGCAAAACTATAATTTTGACTATAATCAATAAAATGGGTTATTTTGTATCACATATGTGTATTTAGTGTCTATGATACATCCTTTGAGTTAATGGTAATGATAATTTATATTTTCAAGAGTTGAAAATTTAAGACATGAATAATCATTATTAACTCATAAAATGCTCCCGACCATAGAATCATCACGAGGATGGTGATTGATCCGAAAGGTTGGTGTACAATCGCTTCTTTTTAGTAGATGAGTCTTGAGTCTATGGTGTGGAGACACCAGAGTGAGAGTACAGGTACTCGTTAGAGAATGAGGGCACTGAGCGTGACCACCTCAAGTAGTCATTAGGAAGTCTACCTTCTCATCAATGACTGACTCGATGCTGTAGTGGTGTGTCTGGTTCTTTGACCTGAGGTGCATCGACAGTTCACCTTGAGGGTGTTATAGTTTGACTACACCATAACTCGATCTCCTAGCCATTCAGAATCCTGAGGTGTATGTTGGCTATAGCATGTTCATTATAGAAACTGGATTGCATCAAGATGGAATCTATCTACCTTCGGTGGTAGAGGAGCAGCCCTGTGATGATCATGAGAATCAAGTCCAGAAGCCCATGGCCATGGCAGAGTGAAATAATAGAAAGAGTTTCTATTTAGGTTTTCACATCAGACTTGAATCGATTGATTACATCATATGATAGAAACTAGGATTTGATGAGTTCACCTTAACCCTAATCTGATCGGGGCTCAAGATAGAAGAACTTAATCACCCAGGTAGCTACACCAAAAGGTTCGCATTCAGCTCTGATGGGTTGCCACCATATACTGCTAGGTGTCACTGATGGATTCTGGGAGAAATTGGAATGATTAGATGATTGATCATTCTAGCTGTTCGAATCAGAAGAGTTCTGATCCATCGAAAGAAGTTTTGATGATGTCGATGATAGAGATCATGACATATCCCATTATCATACAGAATTGAACCTAACTGGATCACACAAATAAGAATTTGAATTTGGTGATCATTAATTGATCTGATCCAGTTCAATTGATCTGAATGAGATTCTATTAGGTTCAAGGAAATCATGCTAGCACTCAATTGAACCTAGCGTTCTTCTTTTACTATCATAAATAGTTGTCCTGACTGAGCCAAAGGAGTGTGTGCTAGATCAGAGGCCTTCACTCGATCTGACTGGAGCTTGTCCAGGTCAAAAAAGGGTTGTCTTATTTTGTAAGACAATACCTATCATTTTTTATCACCTGCCATTTCTCGTCCTTTGATTTTGGTCAAAAGTTGACCTTTGACTGGTCAAATGTTGAACATTGATACTTTGACTTTTGTCCATGTGTCACGCACCTATTGGAGAGCTGGCGGGGGCTTGTCCCCTTAACAAAAACTGGCAAGGAGGAGGGCGCACGCCTATCACGCACCTATTAGAGAGCTGGTGGAGGCTTGTCCCCTTGCCAGAAACTGGCAAGGAGGAGGGTGCATGCCAGGCGCCCAGGAGTTCCTGTTGGATAGAAACTCCATCTCCTTATTGGATTCTGATTAGACTCCTCCTAAGAATCAACTTTGACTAATCTTAGGCACCATCTAAGGATGAATCTAAGGGACTCTATTCCCACCAATCAGATTTAGATCTAATTTCATAAAGGGTTGCGATTGGTTGGGATGAAGAGAAGTTGGATCATGCATAGTCTATAAATAAGACCCTGCACCCAACTAAAAAATATAAAAAAAAAATGAGAGAATAATTCTCTACGCCCCAAGGCCACCTCTCTCTTCCTCCTCCATGCCAAGTTCATCTTCTCCCTCTCCTCTCCATGCCCAAAGAAGTTTGGGATCTCAGTTGGTGCAATCTAGATGAGAGAAAGGCGACAGAAAGCTAGAAGGCTGCGCTGCTGCAAAGGACAACTGCTGATCTTCGAAAGCTATTTTGAAAATCCTCCAAATTAGATTCAGATCTAATTTTTGAAGATGTGATAGAGAAGAAGAGGATCTTTAGATCCAGCTTGAGTGGATACTAGTAGAGGCCAGGCACTTGCATGGCTAGATCCAGAATCTTTCACTGCTTACTAGATCATCAACGGGTAATAGAATTATCCTACATAAAGGTAAATTAAATTTGATTTAATTTATCTATATTTTATTATTAGAATAATAAAAATTAGATATGAAACATCCCAGATCTAATTTGGATCAAAGAAAAAAATTTTGAAATATATCTCCTGATCCGATCAGATCTGAACGAACCTGGTCTGGGAAATCAGGATTTCTCTTCAACTGGTATCAGAGCCAAGGTTCTAAAGTATTTAGATCTAATTTTAAATTTATTTTAATAAAAAAATAAGTAATTTCAGATATCACATGAGATGTGATCAGATCTGAAATCAGAAAAAATTAAAATTAAATGATTTGGATCTAAGATTAGAAAATATGCATGACTAGTTCTAAAATAGAATAGTTCTATAGAATAGTCTTGCATGTTTATAATTTAATTTGATTAAATCATATTTTAGATCTATTTATTTACTATTTTTTGATATTATAATTATTATAATAACATCTAAAAAATAGCAAATAAAAATTATTTAATTTTAACATCATATGAGATATGATTGATGCATGTCTAGACTAGTTGTAGAATAGTTCTACATAGTTGTCTAGATTAGAGTTTATTTTGATAAGATCAATTTAAATCTAATTTTTTAGATTATTATGAGATAATTTAGATCTAAAAATATGTATGATTCGATACATGAGATGTATGCAAAATATGCCATGATTAGATCTAATTTGTATATGAGATATATGATATAGATCTAAAACTATTTTGTAGTATTACATGTTCCTGATTAAGGCATTCCTCTTAGCCGTCCGGTCATAAAAATGAAGAAGGGTTTAAAGGCCCTCTCCTCCCATCCGATGGGGTGTTCTTATGACGTGTAGGGGTGCTGCGTGTTCGTCCTTAATCAGAAATCCAAAACTTACTTTCTGCAAAATCCCTAGATCCTAAAATCCTAAGATTATTATGCATATTTTATTTATGAATCCTACTTAATTAAGAATTAAGATTATGAAATATTAATTAGGTCTAAAATTGAAAATTTTATATCTAAGACATATTCATAATACTGGGTTCAGGCTTGAGTAGCTCAATTAGGTCTAAGCGGTTGACCAAACCGAATCAAGAGTAGCTCAATTATCGAAAAAATGCAACCATGTATATTAGGCATTGGATGCTATGGGCTGGAGGATGAGTTGGGCTCAATATTCCGGATACGGTGAGAGACTCAATTAGGAATCCAGTCTATGCAAATGGTGGGTCTGACTTAACTAAGGAGTGGATCAATATTTCGGATACGGTGAGATTCATGAATTAGAGATCAAGTTTGGGTGCACCATGATTAGAGAATCATTGAACAAGAGTTGTTCACTCATTGGCTAACCCATCACCAATAACTGTTAGGTGGGGTGATGAGTCAGTTGGTGAGACCGCACCACCCACTAGAAATCATTAATCATGAAGATTTTTGCATCTTTATAGAGGGAGTGTAGGGATCCGAGAAAATAGTGAAAGATAATTTATTTAAAAATAAAATTTCTAAATAATTTGATCAAGTCATAATTATAGTATCTAACTAGAATCTTTGACTCTCTACAGGAAAATATCTGCATCCAATCCATTAGTATGTATCCTGGACACACATAGACTGATCGAACCCAATTATAAATAAAATTTTGGGTTTTGAAAAGTTAACCCTTGTATTGGACCAGGACCCTCCCACCTTACCAGCCCATCCATTCGCTGAACAGAGAGCGTCTCTGAAAAAATAGATAGACGAAGATAATAAGGCCAGATATTACATGTTGGGCTCGATGTCTGATGAGCTCCAGTGCCAACATGAAGATATCAGGATTGCTCGCCAAATGTTGGCTCACCTATAAGATATGTTTGGTGAACAGAGTCACGCAGCCAAGTATTAAGTCACGAAATGACTTTTTAAGGCTAAGATGCGTGATGGGTAGTCAGTCCAAGATCACTGTCTGATGATGATCAAGGACTTGGAAAGAGCTTGAGAAGCTCGGTGTGAAGTTAGACTTGGATCTACAGAATGATGTTATTCTGCAATCCTTGACTGATGCATATGGGCAATTCATCATGAATTACCACATACATAAACTTCAAAATGAACATGCTGGTCACCGCTGAGCTTTCTATGAAAGGTTCTAAAGGCTCAGTTCTTGCTATAGAATGGACTTCTTCCAAAAGAAAGTCTTCTAAAAAGAAAAAAAAGTCTACGAAAAAGCAAAAGATGGAAGAAGGAAAGAAGAAGAAGGCAGTGCCGAAGAAGAAGGCCGCTGTCAAAGAAAAGTATTTTCATTACAACAGCGACGGCCACTGAAAGTGGAACTGCCCTACTTACCTGGCCACCCTGAAGAACAAGAAGGAAGGTCCTTCTAGAGGTATGCTCGTTATTGAGTCTAACCTTATGATTTCTTCTACATCTAGTTGGGTGCTTGACTCTGGTTCTAGTGCTCATCTGTGCACTTCCATGCAGGGTCTTGAGGATAGCAGGAGATTGAGGGATGGAGACATGATCCTATGTGTCGAAAATGGAGCAAGAGTTGCTGCAGTGGCGGTGGAAACATATCCTCTTCGATTACCATCTGGTTTAGACTTAGTTTTGAAAGACTGTTATTATGTGCCTGCAGCTAGCAAAAATTTGATTTCTATTTCATGCTTAGCACTAGAAGGCTATGTGATTACCTTCTTTAAGGACCATTGTAACATTCTTTATGAAAGAAATAAAATTGCAAATGGTTTCTTATTAACAGTCTTTATCAGCTACATATTGATGTATCTGTTCTAATTATCGAGCAAAACGTGAATGCCAAATGACCTAGGGATAGTCCAAATGATAGGTATCTATGGCACCTGAGATTAGGTCATATAGCAGAAGATAGGATCAACAAATTAGAGAAAAATGGGCTATTGAGTCCATTGACTTTTGAGTCATATCCAACTTGTGAATCTTGTCTTCAAGGCAAAATGACTAAACTTCCTTTTGTAGGACATGGGGAAAGGGCCACAGATCTCCTTGTCCTAGTACATATTGATGTGTGCAGCCCATTTGATATATCAGCTAGAGGCAATTTTGTCTACTTTATTACCTTTACCGATGATCTATCTAGGTATGGGTATGTGTATCTAAAGAGAAAATCCTGATTTTTCGGATCAGATTCGTTCAGATTTGATCGGATCAAGAGACATTTCAAAATTTTTTTCTTTGATTCATAATCAAATCTGGAATGTTTCAGATCTAATTTTTATTATTCTAATAATTAAAATAAAATCTAGATAAATTAAATCAAATTTAATTTACCTTGATGTAGGGTAATCCTATTACCCGTTGATGATCCTGTAAGCAGTGGAAGGTTCTGGATCTAGCCACGCAAGTGCCAGACCTCTACCGATATCCACTTAGGCTAGATCTAGCGATCCACTTCTTCTCTATCATGTCTCCAAAAATTAGATCTAAATCTAATTTGGAGGATCTTCAAAACACCTTTCGAAGATCAGTAGTTGTCCTTTGCAGCAACGTTCTGTTGCCTTTCTCTCATCTGGATTGCACCAACTTGGATCCCAAACAACTTTGGGCTTGAAGAGGAGAGGGAGAAGATGGGCTTGATGTGGAGGAGGAGGAGAGAACCAGCCTTAGGGCATGGAGAATTCTTAGATCAATTTTAGATACTCCTTGAGTTGGGAGCAGGGTCTTATTTATAGACTATGCAAGATCCAACACCTCTTCTTCCCAACCAATCACAACCCTTTGTGAAATCAGATCTAAATCTGATTGGTGGGAATAGAGTTTCTTGGATTCATCCTTAGATAGCACCTAAGACCAGTCAAACTTGGTTCTTTGGAGAAGTCTAATCGGAATCCAAAAAGGTGATAGAGTCCCTATTCAATAGGGACATTTGGGTGCCTCCAGCTTGGGCACATGCCAAGGGTGGCGTGCGCCCTCCTTCTTGTCAGGTTCTGGTAGGAGGACAAGCCCCCACCAGCTTTCCAATAGGTGCATGACACGTGGATAGAAGTCAAAATATCAATGGTCAATATTTGACCAGTCAAAGGTCAACTTTTGACCAAAGTCAAAGGATGAGAAATGACAGGTGACCAAAAATGATAGGTATTGTCTTACAAAATAAGACAATCCTTTTCTGACCTGGACAGGCTCCAGTCAAGTCAAGTGAAGGCCTTTGATCAAGCACAAACTCCTTTGGCTCAGTCAGGATAACTATTTATGATAGTAAAAGAAGAACATTAGGTTCAATCGAATGCTAGCACGATTTTCTTGAATCTAATTGAATCTCATTCAGATCAATTGAACTCTAGCACGATTTTCTTGAACCTAGTTGAATCTCATTCAGATCAGTTTAACTGGATTAGTTCAATTGATGATCAATAGATTCAAACCCTTATTTGTATGATCCAGTTAGGTTCAGTTCTGTATGGTAATGGGATATGTCATGATCTCTATCATCGACATCATCGAAACTATTTTCGATGGATCAGAACTCTTCTGATTCAAACAGCTAGAATGATCTATTATCTAAATCATTCTAATTGCTTCTAGAATCCATCAGTGACACCTAGCAGTATATGGTGGCAATCCATTAGAGCTAAAAGCGAACCTCTTGGTGCAGCTACCTATGTGATTAAGTTCTTCTATCTTGAGCTTCGATCATATTAGGGTTTAGGTGAACTCATTAAACCCTAGTCTCTGTCATATGATGTAATCATTTGATTCAAGTTCGATGTGAAAATCTAAATTGAAACTTTTTCTATTATTTCACTCTGCCATAGCCATGGGCTTCTGGACATGATTCTCATGATCATCATAGGGCTACTATTCTACCACCGAGGTAGATGATTCCATCTTGATGCAATCCAGTTCCTACAATGAACATGCTATAGCCAACATACACCTCAGGATTCCGTATGGCTAGGAGATCGAGTTATGATGTAGTCCAACTATAAGACCCTTAAGGTGAACTGTCGATGCACCATAGATCAAAGAACCAGACACACTACAGCAGCATCGAGTCAGTCATTGACGAGAAGGTAGACTTCCTAATGACTACTCGAGGTGGTCACACTCAGTGCCCTCATTCTCTAACATGTACCTGTACTCTTGCTTCGATGTCTCCACACCGTAGACTCAAGACTCATCTACTAAAGAGAAGCAATTATGCACCAACCTTTCGGATCAATCACCATCCTCGTGATGATCCTATCGTCGGGAGCATTTTATGAGTTAATAATGATTATTCATGTCTTAAATTTTCAACTCTTGAAAATATGAATTATCGTTACAATTAACTCAAAGGATGTATCACAGACACTAAATACACATATGTGATAGAAAATAATCCATTTTATTGATTTTAGTCAAAATTATAATTTTGCCCCTAGAAGTGTATTACAAGTGTCAGCCAATTTTGGCTTCTAGGGCACATATATCTAACAATCTTCCACTTATTCTAAAGCCAATTGGCTATAAGTCTACGTCCCATCTTCTCAAGGTGGGCTTCGATCTTCTGCTGGCCCAATGACTTTGTAAGCGGGTCTGCCACATTGTTTGTGGAGTCAACTCTCTTGATCTCGACGTAACCCTTCTCAAGGTAATCACGGATGAGCTGGTATCGTTGCTCAATGTGCTTGGATTTTTGGTGAGACCTCGGCTCCTTAGCAAGGGCTATGGCGCCATTGTTGTCACAGTATAGAGGAATGGCATCTAATGGCATTACTCCAATTTCTGTAGCAAACTTCTTATGCCAGAATGCTTTCTTCGCAGCCTCTGATGCAGCGATATATTCTGCTTCCATGGTGGAATCTGCTATCACTGTTTGCTTGGAACTCTTCCAACTGATAGCACCACCATTGCACACAAACAGACTCTCAGATGTCGACTTTCGATCATCTACATCGAACATGAAATCCGAGTCTGTGTATCCCTAGACTTGGAGTTCTTCGTTACCAAAGACCAACATCATATCCTTAGTTCTTCTCAAGTACTTAAGGATACATTTCATAGAAGTCTAGTGTTCTTCACTTGGATTTGACTGATATCTGCTTGTGACACTTACAGCATGGGCTATATCTGGTCGTGTACATAGCATGGCATACATGAGGCTCCCTATTGCAGAAGCATAAGGGATCTTGCTCATGCATTCTATTCCCTCAGGTGTGCTAGGGCACATCTTCTTAGAAAGACGAATACCATGTCTGAAGGATATTAATGAAAGAAAATTTTGATTTTTTGGATCAGATTCGTTTAGATCTGATCGAATCAAGAGATATATTTCAAAATTTTTTTTCTTTGATCCAGATCAGATCTGAAATATTTCAGATCTGATCTTTATTATTTTAATAATTAAAATAAAATCTAGATAAATTAAATCAAATTTAATTTACCTTAACATAGGGTAATCCTATTACCCATTGATGATCCTATAAGCAGTGGAAGGTTCTGGATCTAGCCATGCAAGTGCTTGACCTCTATCGGTATCCACTCGGGTTGGATCTAGAGACCCTCTTCTTCTCTATTACATCTCCATAAATTAGATCTAGATCTGATTTGGAGCATCTTCAAAATACCTTTTGAAGATCTGCAGTTGTCCTTTGCAACAGCGCAGCCTTCTAGCTTTCTGTCACCTTTCTCCCATCTGGATTGCACCAACTTGGATCCCAAACTCCTTTGGGCGTGGAGAGGAGAGGGAGATGATGGACTTGGCATGGAGGAGGAGAGGAGAGGCAGCCTTGGAGCATGGGATTTTCAATTGATTTTAGATTACTCCTTGAGTTGTGTGTAGAGTCTTATTTATAGACTATGCGTGATCCAACTCCTCTTCTTCCCAATCAATCACAACCCTTTATGAAATCAGATCTAAATAAGATTGGTGGGAATAAAGTCCCTTGGATTCCTCCTTAGATGGTGCCTAAGACCAGTCAAACTTGGTTCTTAGGAGAAGTCTAATCAAAATCCAAAAAAGAGATAGAGTTCCTTCTCCTAGGAGACCAAAAAGGAGAAGTCTCATACCCGAAGTGAATTTTGAATATTTTGAACCATGTCCTTGACATTACAATGGTTCAATTTTGAGAATCTTTTGAATATTTCAAATGAATCTGACTTATATTTTATTAGATAAATATATCAAGACCTGGATAGATCATCTATAAAAGTAATGAAGTAGAAGTATCCACCTCTAGCACTTGTGCTCATTGATCTACATACATTAGTATGTACTAGACCTAATAGCTCAGTAGCTCTCTCACATTTTTTAGTAAAAGGTGACTTAGTCATTTTACCTAGAAGGTAAGATTCATGGGTTGGAAGTGATTCATAATCCTGACTTCGAGGATTTTCCCTTGAGTCAACATATTTATCCTGTTCTTATTTATGTGACCTAGCCTATAGTACCATAGGTAGATATCAGAGATATTATATAATCGAGGATATTTTTTAGAAGTGTACATTATACTCACAAGCTGTGATAAAATAAAAATACCATTTTTTTATTGTCTTTGTATTATTGTAATATCATTCATAATGATATCACAATAATCTCCCTTTATAGATAAATGATAACCACCTTTGGCCAAAATGCTAATAGAGATTATATTCATCAGAAAGGAAGGACAATAATGACATTCATTTAAAGAAATTATATTATTATTGAGAATAAGTTGAACTATTCTCATAGCTAAAACTGGAATAGACCTTCCATCTCCAATATTCAGGAATTGCTCATTATTTTCTAATCTTCTACTAATTTGAAGTCCTTGCAACATATTACAAATATGGACTGGATTTTTGGTATCTAATACCCAAGTAGAAGTATTACAAATAGAGAAATTATAAGATGTTATCATTAAACATTCTTGATCAGCTGCTACTTGCTCATCCCTCTTTTCTTAGCCTATTGGGGTCATGGAAATCAAGATACTGAGGACAATTCCTCTTCTAATGCCTCTGCTTCCTATAGTGGAAGTATTCTACTTGATCTAGGTTATTCTTAGGTCTTATGTTAAAACTGGACATAGAAGCCCCAGCACGAACTACTTTGTACTGCTGAACAATATTCAACTTTCGATACTTATTATCAAAGTTGGATTCCATAATTTTATCACTATCTAATAGTGAATAGAGCAATTGTGGTTAGGGTTTAACTACATAAAGAAGAATCAAAAGCATAATTAGTAATTAATTCATTGAACCTAAAGATTTGGATTTTAATCAAAAGGTTTCTACCACTATTTTATTCAAACTGGTAGTCTCTACCTCCAATTCAAGAAATTTTCTTAATTCCTTAGTGGGTACTAGAATCCACATAGACTGCACACAAGATCAACTATGGTTGGTCAACCCATGTACATCTAAGGATAGGTTCATAACCAATTGTTTCTCCAAATAATTTTTAGTAATTTAATTTTTCCTCTGGTATCTTTTCAGTAGGCTAGGACCTCCACTGAAAGTCTCGGTTAGGTTCAACAATTAACATGATCATACTTGGTCCATCTAACTAATGAATGATTAAGTCCAACTATGGTTGATCAACCTAACCATCATTTAAAGAGATGCAGCCAAGAAATTATATTATGAATGATAATTTCATTATGAATGATAATTTCATTAGTGGATAAGCACCAGGCCTATGGGCCTCCCATGATTATCCAACTAATGGATCCATTATCATTCACTTAATGGAAGGCTATGATCTAGTTATCACCATAACTATTTCATTTTAAGGACCTAATAATATTAAAAAAATTAATTGATTTGATTTAAAAAGAGAAGGTTAGATGAACCAGCTTGTCATAATCCTCCTACTAGCTTCACCAAGTCAGCTTAAGGAAGACTATTAATAGGTTATTCTAGGAGCACCTAAATCAGTTATACTGATTTACCTAGCTGATATGGATCAACTCGAATAGTCAAGTGATCCTATCAAAACATAATTTCACCAAAAGGCCAGGTAAGTTCGATCAATGGGAGGGTCTGCCAAAGCTTGCCTTAGACAACATCAGAAATGACAAGATAAGCGGGCTGCCAATTAAAGACCACCGATCTGATTTATCTTAGACACTAATTGGTTTGATTAGTTTCAATTAGATCAACCTAACAGTTCATACTAGACCACGTAGCCAAGAATCAAGTCCATCTTGAGTCTCGTTAAAGACATGGACTTGACCAACTATAACTATTATAATCTAACAATTGATTAGATTTAGTAAATTCTCTAATTAAGTCCATTCTTTAATCTAATCCTAGGTTTAACCCAATTAATGAACTTAATCATCACTAACCCATTTAACCCAATATGTTATGATTTATATCTTAGGAACTTCAATTCACAATCCTAGATCCTAATCAAACAACTTCTTAATTATTAATTCAGTTTTGAGCTGACAGCTGCGGTTTGACTTTTTAAAAATAATTTTTATATTTATAAAATATTTTTATAATATGGTTCTATCAACTAAATTGCATATTTGATTCATAATTAATATGCAAGTAACATAAACATGAATCTACTTTAGATCTAATCTAAACAGGTTAATATAATTAAAATAACTTTAACTTTAATTAATCATAAATTTTTTTAGATCAAATCTAACATATTTATGATGATTAACTTAGATTAAAATATTTTTGATCAGATCACAAAATTTTTTCGATCTAATCTAAAATTTTATGATCAATATTTTAGATCAGCACCTACCAGGACAACCTTTCTACTGTAAGGAATAAACTTTACAGTAGGATAACCTTATAATCAGTTCGTGTAATCTAAATTTTTTATTTTTAGATTTAAATTATTTTAAATATAATAAATTAAAAATAAAATTATATCATATCTAATAAATTTATGATTAAAGATAGATCTACATAAACTTGGACAATCTCTCCGCTGTAAGGGGTAAACCTTATAGCAAGACAACCTCATAATCAGTTCATGTGATCATCATTTCTAATTTTAGATTTAATAAATATATTATAAATTAGATCTAATTTAAAAAATTATCTAAACATGCATACATAATTATGTAATAATCAACCTGGCTCTGATACCAATTGAAGGAACCAGATGTAGGATTTCAGGATTAGATCCTGAAACTTTTTCAATATCTGACAGCGAAAGACTAAAATTAATCAAAAATAATTTTAAATATCAAAAAATATCCTATATATAGGATCTATTATATGATCATGGCATATCATTAAATCAAAAATTAAAATATAAAAAAGAAATTAAAATATGTTGATCACATCAATATATATATACGCTACATCTAATGCAGGTATGAAAATAATAGATCGGATTTATTATTTATGCAAGTTAGATGTTCTAACATGCTGATCTAGGTTTGAGGATAAAGTTGCAAGCCACACATGTGTCTGGCCTTTAGAAATCATTCACATGAGGCCATGATCATGATCAGAAGTCCTGATGCAGGAAATTAGCACAGTATGCTAGTACTGTGCTGATTCTTCTTTGATGGTTGATCAGATCCCTTCTTCTTCTAAATTTGGACTCTTTCAAAAGGGATAAGGAAGAGAAGAGTTAATAGATGAGAGACACTCTTAGAGAACTCAAGGAAGGTAGAAGGAAAGAGGTGAATACAACAATCCTAGAAGATCCTCTTCTTCTTCTCTTTGCTCTCACCTAAATACCTAGTTTTGTGTCTACAAAAACCCAACACCCAAGAACCCTTTTCCTCTAATTTTCACACACCCAAAGTCTCTCTCAATGTTATATTTTTCATGAAAATTTCAGGCCAAAATTCATCCTAAATAAATAGATATAGAGGAGCCTTGTCTAGGTCAAATTTCTAGACAAGGCATGATGACATATAACAAGTTGTTGGGGTGCCCAACACTTGGACGCCCCATCCTCATCCCATGCCATGGACCACCTAGAATATGCACACAAATGCTCTCTTTTCTATCATGAAAATCAGAGAGGAAATCAAGTGGGGGGCAGCACAAAGGAATGAATATAAGATGGTTAGGATTCTATCATATAGAGTCCAATTACACAACAACTTGCCATCTATTTTGACCAGGCCCATAACTTATTCCAAATAAGTAGGAGAGGGAGAGAGAGGGGATGTGTGAACATCAGAAAAAGAAGTGATTCCATGAAAAAATTCTAAAAAATAGGTGTAGGGGCATGGGGTGGGTGTGAGATATTAAGTGGCACAAGGAATGGAATCCTAGTCATACTAGGATTCTTATTTTGACTTGATCTAATATAGTTTCTCAAATCATATTAAATCAAAAGCAAATCAACCTAATTAGATTAGATTATAAACTAACTAAAAACCTAATTAAATTGGATTAAATTATATTTAAATATAAACTAATTTTTTAATCAAATTAGAAATTCGGTTGATCGAAGTCCTAGTTGAACTTGGACTAGTTCTTCTTTGCACTTGGCTTATCTAATAAACTAATTAAACTTGATCCAATCAAGTCCAAACTAAATATAATTAAATCATATTTAATTAAACTTAATCTCAGTTCTTTAGCTTAATCAAATTAAGTCAATTAGCAATCAAATTCTAATCGATCCTCCTGCAATACTTGCACTAGGTTAAACATCAATCGTATTGATCGTTTAATCCTGGAACGATTCTTAATCATTGATCAACCATCCAATCAAATCATGAGATCTAATATATGTGACCTCATAGGACTAAATTTAAGCTGGTAGCATAGAAATAAATTTTTATACCAATCAAAGTAATCATCTAGCAATGGTACCTGACGATTGAATAGGTCGAATGTGTAGACAACATTCTTAGAACTCATATGGATATAGTTTTCATATAACTCATTTTCTTAACAAAAATGGACGTAGGACACCTCAAAGTTCTACTGTCAACTTTGATCAGGTTATCTACATTGTATTTCAAAATATCAAATCCATCTGATGGATTATCCTGGCCAAGATTTTGCTATATTGAAATACAGTGATACATTCTTCTCCAACTCTTGGAGTGGTCAATTCCATCTTTATCATACTTTGAATTTGCAAGTACTTAACTGTGCCCAGAAGTTTTTCATTATTGAATTAAAATTTTAGTTAGTCCAGTACCAAAGCATAGTGAGTTGCTTGCAAATCACTAAGGCGATCTCAAGTCTAAGGGATACTTACACCTATATCCCATCAAAGACATTCTCAGTAGTAGAATGCTCTGAAGTTGGTCACGTTCATTGATGATGTATCCATACATCCTACCTACATGCCATACTAGTATCTCTACACTCCTTGCTTAAGAGGATAACAAACCTATATGACATACAGTGATCTATACTCAATAGATGCTATCATCCTAATTAACAACCTATCATTTGATCGTGAACAAATTTAAGGACTAATCGATAAATCCTCTCTTTATCAAAGCTAAATAGTCCTATGGTCTTCATCACAATAATGGAGTTTGTTACAAGAATACTTTATGATGAAAAATATCAAAAATATATTTTATTTATTAATGAATCAATTACAAATACAATATAGCACAACCATCAACAAACTGATAATTGACTTTGGGACACATTTCCCAACACTCACCTTATGTCTCCATGTCGGGATGAGGTTGTCCACATGTTCCAAATAGGGTTGGCCTTTTTCTTTGTTAGGATAAGGTCCTCCTCCTATCCCTAATAAAATTATTGGGGTACAAAAAGGACGTTGAAAGGATCTCTCTCCATGTCCCTCTATTAGGATAAGGTCGTCCTTCTAACCCTAACGAGGTCCTCCTCCTGTCCCTAACAAGATCACTAGGGCACAAAAGAGCCATTGATAGGGCCTTTCCCCATATCCTCCTATCATGATGAGGTCGTCCTCCTATTTCTGACAGGATTGACATTTTTTTTTATTAGGATGAGATCCTCCTCCAGTCCCAAACAAATTTATTGGGGTACAAAAGATCCTTTGAAAGGGCCTCTCCCCATGTCCTCCTATCAGGATGAGGTCCCTCTTTTGCTCCTGATAGGGTTGGCCTTTTTCTTTGTTAGGATGAGATCCTCCTCCTATCCCTAACAAGATCATTGGGGCAATAAAAGGATTATGAAAGAGCCTCTCCCCGTATCTCCCTATCAAGATGAGGTCGTCCTCCTGTTCCTGATAGGATTGGTCTTTTTTTTGTTAGGATGAGGTCCTCCTCTTGTTCCTGACAAAGTTGTTGGGCCATAAAAGGGCCGTTGAAAGGACCTCTCCCCATAACCTCCTATCAGGATGAGGTCGTCCTCCTATTGTTGATAGGATTGGTCATTTTCTTTGTTAGAATGAGGTTGTCCTTCTATCCCTAACAAGATCATTAGGGCATAAAAGGATCTTTGAAAGGGTCTTTCTCCATGTCCCCCTATCAGGACAAGATCATCCTCTTATTTTAGATAGGGTTGGCCTTTTCTTTTGTTAGGATGAGCTCCTCTTTTCTATCCCTAACAAAGTTATTAGGGTATAAAAGGGCCACTAAAAGGGCCTCACCCCATGTCCCCCTGTCAGGACGAGGTCATCCTTCAGTTTCTAATGGGATTGGCCTTTTCTTTTGTTAGGATAAGGTCCTCCACCTATCCCTAACAAAGTTATTGGGACACAAAAGGACTGTTGAAAGAGCCTCTCTTCATGTCCTCCTATCAAGATGAGGTCCTCCTCCTATTCCTGATAGGATTGGCCTTTTTCTTTATTAGGACAAGTTTCTCCTCATGTCCCTAATAAGATCATTGCGGTATAAAAGGGCTATTGAAAGTTCCTCTTCTTGTGTCCCCTTATTAGGACAAGGTCCTCCTATAACTGATAGGTTTGGTCTTTTTCTTTGTTAGGGCGAGGTCCTCCTCCTATCCCAAACAAGATCATTGGGGCACAGAAGAGCCATTGAAAGGGCTTCTTCCGATGTCCCTATGTCAGGATGAGATCGTCTTCCTATTCCTAACTAGGTTGGTCTTTTTCTTTGTTAGGATAAGGTCCTCCTTCTATCCCTAATAAGATCATTAGGGCATAAAAGGGTTGTTGAAAGGGCCTCCGCCCATGTCCTCCTATCAGGATAAGGTTCTCCTCCCATTCCTGATCAAATTGGCCGTTTTCTTTATTAGGACGAGGTCCTCCTCCTATCCCTAACAAGATCATTAGGGCATAAGAGGGTCGTTGAAAGGGCCTCTCCTCTTTACCTCCTATTTAAGAACTGGTGGCCTTCTACTTCATTTTAGAACAAAGTACTATTAGATTGTTCCCTACTATCATACAGTTTCGCACAAAAGAATGAAGATATGGAAATAAGGAAGTTTTATTAGGGCTGGATTATTGATAATACTTTTGTAAGTTCTCCAAGTTTCAAGATCGTGGGAGCGCTAATCCTCTGAGCTTCCTTAGATAATATGTTCCCGATCGAACAATCTCCATGACTTGATAGAGGCCTTCCTAGTTCAGGACGAGCTTTTCTTGATTTTGAGGTTGCAATACATCTACTTGCTGAAGCACCAGATCTCCTACTTTGATTGTCTTACTTTTGACCCCGAGTTATAGTAGCGAGCTATCCTTTGCTTTTAAACTACCATTTGGATTTAAGCCTTCCCTCGATTTTCTTTTAATAGATCGATATTTGCTCTGAGATCCTGCAAATTGCTTTATTCACTTAAGGCTTCAACCCATGCTGGAGGAAGTTGAAGTTTGATTGGGATGACCGCCTCCATCCCGAAGGCTAATGCAAAGGGTGTTTATCCAGTAGGCAATTTTTGAGTAGTTCGGTAAGCCCAGAGCACATGATAGAGTTCGTCCATCCATATTTCTTTTGCCCTTTCAAGCCTTGCTTTTATCCCTTGAAGCAAAGTTCTATTAGTTACCTCGACCTCACTATTCGCCTGTGGATGAGCTATTGATATGAAGTGATGGAAGATATTCAGGTCTTCACAAAACTCAGTGAACTTTACACCCATAAGTTGTTGCCCATTATCAGTAATTAATGTTCGAGGTAGGCTGAACCTGCAAAAAATTGACTTTCAGAAAAAGTCCTCTACTTCAGCTTCAATAATTTTTGCTAGAGGTTCGACTTCAACCAACTTGGTAAAATAATCCACTGCCACTAGTAGGAACTTTCATTATCTAGATGCCAGGGGAAAAGGCCCAAGTATGTCCATCATCCATTATGCAAACGGCCAAGAAGCACTTAACGAGCTGTGAAGCTGGCTATCTTTGAATGTTTGCATTTCTCTGACACTATCACACTTCCTTACATAATCCATTGCATCTTGGTGCATCGTTGGCCAATAGTATCCCTACCGAAGTAACTTATATGATAAGATCTCACCTCCAGATGATTTTCATATATTCCTTCATGAACTTCTCTTAAGGCATAATCAGCTTCAGAAGGTCGAAGACATTTAAGGAGTGGTAGAAAGTACGATCTTTTGTATAGCTTATTTTCATACAGGACATAGTGGGAGGCCTAATTTCTTAATTTTTGAGCTTCTTTTAGGTTGCTTGGAAGGACTCTCTACTTGAGATAAGAGATCAGAAGGTTAGTCCAACTAGGCTTATGGTTGACCTGCATTATTGTTTGGGACTCTTCTGAACTTGTGTGCTATGGAACTTTGAAGATGACTTCCCTCGACAGATCATTTGGGGCCAAATCTGCATTATTTTTCAAGACTCTTCTAAACTTGTGTGCTATAGAACTTCAAAGATGACTTTCCTTGGTAGTACATTTGGCGCCAGGGTCACCAATTTTGAGAGGAGATCGGCTTTAGTATTCTTAGCCCTTGGGATTTGTTGAATATCAAAACTATCAAAGGCCAAGATTAAGTTCCCTACTTTTTTCAGGTACTTCGTTATGCTTTCCTCTTGAGCTTCATAATTGCTACTGACTTGCCCCACAACCAACTAAGAGTCATTGTAAACATTCAGATGTTCTGCTCTCAGTTCTTTGGCCATCCTCAGTCCTGCGATCAGGGATCGTACTCAGCTCCATTGTTAGTGGTAGGAAACTCAAAGCACAAAGTATATTCGGCTACAACTTCTTTCAGATTAATGAGAATCAAACCTGCACCTACCCCAAAAGCATTAGATGAATCGTCCATATATAATGCCCAAATGTTCTTAGGGAGGTCAGCCTTTTCTTTAGGGGAGCTAGGGATACGTACTTCTTGGTGCTCAAATTTGTTGCATCCAAAATAGTATACTCTACTATAAAATTAGCCAGTATTTAAGCTCTAATGGATGGCCAGGTTTGAAAATGAATGTCAAATTTAGTTAATTTGATCACCAAATTTGCTATCCATTCAAAGGTATCGAGATGGTGAAGAACTGCTTCGATAGGTTGATTAGTAAATAGAGTAATTATGTGTTCCTGAAAATACGATCGAAGCTTTCTGGCTATAATCAACAAGGTAGAAGTTAGTTTTTCTAATTTAGCCTCTTTTCTGATCAAGATGGCTCCAATAGCTGTCGGTGATACAATAAGGTATAAGAACAGCTCTTCTCCAAGTTTAGGCTTGGCTAGAAGTAGAGGCGAACTGAGATAATTCTTCAATTCCTCAAGGTTTGCTGGCATTCAGGAGTCCAGTTGAAGTTCTTGGATTGTTTGAGTACCTAGAAGAAGGACATACAACATTCTGCCAATCTTGAAATGAAGTGATTCAGGGTCTCTACCTTGCTTGTGAGGCATTGAACTTCTTTTATTATTTTTGGGATAGTTATCTCTTGGATGGATTTAATCTTGTCCAGGATGGCTTCAATGCCATGACTTGACACCAGAAATCCTAAAAATTTTCTTGAGGTTACTCCGAAAGCATATTTTATAGGATTTAGCTTCATCTTATACTTCCAGAGGGTGCTGAGGGTTTCTTCAAGATCGGCAATATGATTTGATGAAGATCGACTTTTAACTAGCATGTCATCTACATAGACTTTCACGTTTTGTCTGATTTGCTCCTTGAAGATCTTATTCAATAAGCGTTGATAAGTCGCACCCATATTTTTGAGCCCAAAGGGCATGACGTAGAAATAGAGATCATGGTTAGTAATAAAAGTAGTCTTCTCCTCATCCTCTAGGGCCATCTCGATTCGGTTATAACCGGAGAAGGCATCCATGAAGGTAACGAGTTCGTGGCCTAAAGTTGCATCGACCAGTTGGTCAATCCTGGATAGAGGATAGCTATCTTTCGGGCAAGGTGTGTTCATGTCTGTGAAGCTATGCACATCCTCCATTTGCCATTTGCCTTTTTAACAAGAATGATATTTGTGATCCAATTTAGATAGAGAACTTCTTGAATGAACCCTACCTTGAGAAGCTTGTCAACCGTGTCCATAATAGCCTTCTACCTCTTTGGTGCAAAACTTTGCTTTTTCTGCTTTACTGTCTAATGCTTAAAGTCCATACCCAGATGGTGCTTCATTACTTCTGCATCAATCCTAGGCATATCTGTAAGTGCCCAGATGAAAACATCAGCATTCCTTTGCAAGAAGGTGATGAGCTATTTTCTGACTTCTTCTTTCAGATTCAAGCCGATCTTTACCATGTGTTTCTTATTCCCATCATTCCAAGGGACCTCCTCCAAGTCATCGATGGGTTCCCCCCTTTGTTCAGATAGATCATCACGGGCATCAAGTCTGTCCACTAAATAAGGATCTACTTGTCTTTCTCCCTATAAGGTAGTATTGTAGTAGTGCTGAGCTAATGCCTAATCTCCTCTGACCTCCCTAACTCGATGCCTTGTTGGAAAGTTCATTTTTAAGTAGTAAGTTGAAACCATAGCTTGGAGTGTATTCAAATCTGGTCAGCTGAGGATTGCTTTATAGGCAAAAGGGGCCTGGACTACCAAGAAATCAATGTAAGCTCTTGATTTCCTTGGGTATCGACTTGCTACCATTGGCAACGTTATTACCTCTTTCACTAGTACTGCTTCACCTATGAATCCTACTAGTGCGGGACTCATCGGACCCATCCTACTATCAGATATGAACATTTTAGAAAAAGCATCATAAAATGAGACATCAGTAGAGCTTCCATTATCAATTAAAACATGGCGTACATCATAATCAACAATATTTAAAGTAACTACAACTGCATCATGATGTGGAAGCTAAACTCCCTAAGCATTTTCTTCAATAAAAGTGATGGGTTCTTCAGTCTGCTGCTTCTTTGCTAGCTCTACTGACTCATTGGCCTCCCCCTGCCGATGTCCCCCAATGATGGTGTTGATCATTCTGAGGGGAGGCTGATCTTCTTATGGTTCATCCCTCCAAGATGGTTCAAGCTACTATGGGACCCTTGGATGATCTTCTCTTCTTTCCAGTTGGTGCCTGATAAATTGATCCAGCCAACCTCTTCTAATCAATACTTTGATTTCATCCTGAAGCTGGATACATTCTTCATTATTATAATCATGGTCACGATGATAGAGGTAGTACTTGTTAGGGTTGTTCTTGGTCAGATGAGTCCGCATCCTCTCCGACCCTGGAACCTGCTTCCTTATCTCCATTAGCATTTGGATCTTCAAGACATTTAAGAGAGCATAGTTATTGAATCTTCTAGAAGGGGAGTTTCATTGGGTCCTTCGATCTGGACTTTCCTACCGACGAGCTTGAGGAGGAGTTTAGGCTCATAAGTGCTCGGGGGGAGTTCAAGAGCGCAATCGGGCTTCACTCGATTTTTCTTTAGGTGCAGGCTTGTTGGATTCACCCACTCACCTCTCTCTTATAGCTTCATCATCCTTCAATTTGAAGGCCTCCTCAGCTTAGGCATAACCTTCAGTCCGGCCCAACATATCAGCAAAATTTCTAGGATACTTTATTTTCAGGAAGGATAGAAGATCATTCTTCAGAAGACCGCCTTTCGATGCGGTCAAGTGTTAGATATATGTGCCCTAGAAGCCAGAATTGGATGACACTTGTAATACACTTCTAGGGGCAAAATTATAATTTTGACTAAAATCAATAAATAGGTTATTTTCTATCACATATGTGTATTTAGTGACTGTGATACATCCTTTGAGTTAATGGCAATGATAATTCATATTTTCAAGAGTTGAAAATTTAAGACATGAATAATCATTATTAACTCATAAATTGCTCCCGACCATAGGATCATTGTGAGGATGGTGATTGATCCGGAAGGTTGGTGTACAATCGCTTCTGTTTAGTAGATAAGTCTTGAGTCTACGGTGTGGAGACACCAAAGCGAGAGTACAGATACTTATTAGAGAATGAGGGCACTGAGCGTGACCACCTCGAGTAGTCATTAGGGAGTCTACCTTCTCGTCAATGACTGACTCGATGCTGCAGTAGTGTGTCTGGTTCTTTGACCTGAGATGCATCGGCAGTTCACCTTGAGGGTGTTATAGTTTGACTACACCATTACTCGGTCTCCTAGCCATATGGAACCCTGAGGTGTATGTTGGCTATGACATGTTCATTGTAGGAACTGGATTGCATCAAGATGGGAATCTATCTACCTCGGTGGTAGAGGAGCAGCCCTATGATGATCATGAGAATCAAGTCCAGAAATCCATGGCCATGGTAGAGTGAAATAATAGAAAGAGTTTCTATTTAGATTTTCACATTGGACTCGAATCGAATGATTACATCATATGACAGAGACTAGGGTTTGACGAGTTCACCTTAACCCTAATCTGATCGGGGCTCAAGATAGAAGAACTTAATCACACAGGTAGCTGCACCAAGAGGTTCGCATTCAGCTCTGATGGGTTGCCACCATATACTGCTAGGTGTCACTGGTGGATTTTGGGAGCAATTAGAATGATTTAGATGATCGATCATTCTAGCTGTTCGAATCAGAAGAGTTCTGATCCATCGAAAGGAGTTTCGATGATGTCGATGATAGAGATCATGACATATCCCATTACCATACAGAACTGAACCTAACTGGGTCACACAAACAAGGGTTTGAATCTGGTGATCATCAATTGAACTGATCTAGTTCAATTGATCTGAATGAGATTCAATTAGGTTCAAGGAAATCGTGCTAGCACTCGATTGAACCTAACGTTCTTCTTTTACTATCATAAATAAGTTGTCCTGACTGAGCCAAAGGAGTTTGTGCTCAATCAGAGGCCTTCATATGGTCTGACTGGAGGTTGTCCAAGTCAGAATAGGTTGTCTTATTTGTAAGACATTACCTGCCATTTTTGGTCACCTGCCATTTCTTGTTCTTTGACTTTGGTCAAAAGTCTACCTTTGACTGGTCAAACGTTGACCATTGACCCTTTGACTTTTGACCACATGTCATGCACCTATTGGAGAGCTGGTGGGGGCCTGTCCCCCTGCCAGAACCTGGCAAGGAGAAGGGCGCACGCCAAGGGTGGCGTGAGCCCAAGTAGGAGGCGCCTAGGAGTCCTTGTTGGACAAGGACTCCACCTCCCTTTTGGATTCCAATCAGAGTTCTACTAAGAATCCAGTTTGACTGGTCTTAGGCGCCCTCTAAGGAGGAATCCAGGGGTCTCTATTCCAACCAATCAGATTTAGATCTGATTTCACAAAGGGTTGTGATTGGTTGAGAGGAAGAGGAGTTGGATCACAAGAGGTCTATAAATAAGACCCTGCGCCCAACCCTAAAAAAGTGAATGCTATTGAGAACCCCATGCCCCAAGGCTGCCTCTCCCCTCCTTCTCCATGCCATAGTCTCTTCTCCCCTTGCTCTCCACGTCCAAAAGGTGTTTTGGACTTAGGTTGGTGCGATTCAGATCAAGGAAAGGCGATCAAAAGCAAGAAGGCTGCGCTGCTGCAAAAGGACGACTGCAGATCTTCAAAAGAGTTTTGAAGATCCTCCAGATCAGATCCAGATCTGATTTTTGGAGGTGTGATAGAGAAGAAGAGGATCTCCAGATCCAACCCGAGTGGATACCGGTAGAGGCCAGGCGCTTGCGTGGCTAAGATCCAGAACCTTCCGCTGCAATCAGGATCATCTACAGGGTAATAGGATTACCCAAATCAGGTAAATTAAATTTGATTTAATTTATCTTATTTTATTTTATTTATTAAAATAATAAGAATCAGATCTGAAACATATCAAGATCTGATTGAGATCAAGAGAAAATTTTTGAAATATATCTCTTGATCTAATCAGATCTGGACGAACCTGGACCGGGAAATCAGGATTTCCCTTCAACTGGTATCAGAGCCATGGTTCTAAAATTGTTTAGATCTGATTTTAATTTTATTTTAATTAGAAAATAAAGTGATTTCAGATGTCACATGAGATGTGATCAGATCTGAAATCAGAAAAAATTAAAATTAAATGATTTGGATCTAAGAACATGAAGATATGCATGACTAGTTCTAGAATAGAATAGTTCTATAGAATAGTTTTGCATGTCTTTGATTTAATCTGATTAAATCATATTTTAGATCTTCTTATTTACTATTTTCTGATATTATAAGTGTTATAATAACATCTGATAAATAGCAAATAAAAATTATTTAATTTTAAATATCATATGAGATATGATAGATGCATGACTAGACTAGTTGTAGAATAGTTCTACATAATTGTCTAGATTAGAATTTATTTTGATTAGATCAATTTAAATCTAATTTTTTAGATTATTATGAGATAATTTAGATCTGAAAACATGCATGATTTGATACATGAGATGTATGCAAAATATGCCATGATTAGATCTAAACTTTGTATATGAGATATATGATATAGATCTGATAACTGTTTTGTAGTATTTGACATGTTCCTGATTAAGGCGTTCCTCTTGGCCGTCCGGTCATAAGAACGAAGAAGGGTTTAAAGGCCCTCTCTTCCCATTCGATGGGGTGTTCTTATGACGTGTAGGGGTGCTGCGTGTTCGTCCTTAATCAGAAACCCAAAACTTACTTTCTGCAAAACCCTAGATCCTGAAACCCTAGGATTTATTGTGCATATTTTGTTTATGAACCCAACTTAATTAAGAATTAAGTTTATGGAATATTAATTAGGTCTAAAATTGAGAATTTCAGATCTAAGACATATTCATAATACTGGGTTCGGGCTTGGGTAGCTCAATTAGGTCTAAGCGGTTGATCAAACCGAATCAAGAGTTGGTTAGATGGGATCAACAATGCTTAAATTGACCAGCCTAATAGGATTAAGTCTGGGTCAAGATCGAGTCACGATCAAGCAAGACCTAATTAGGCTCAGAGGTTAGAGTCTGGATTGTAGGCTAACCCAATTGGTTCTGACTCAACAATTTGGTGTCTAAGGTAAGTTTGGCACAGACGACCGACTGGTTTTTAATTGGAAGCTACTCGACCTGAATGCGTTCTTGTGCGAGTTAACGGCATATTCCTTCCACCGGTCTCACTTACCTGGCCATATCTGTTGACACAGTTCTGATCTGAGGTGGTCAATAATCCGAGCTGACCCATGCCACTAGGTTAGTCATAATTGTTATGACTAAGCCAAGTCTAGTTTAATGAGACCTGAATCAATTCTCCCTAAGAAAAGATTAAGTCCTGAGGTCTTCCACCATTGTAGATGTGCGGGCCCTTCCCGGGGTTGATTGTTCTCGGCTGGATACAGTGGCTCAGTTGCACCGGGAAGACGCAACCATGTCTATTAGGCATTGGATGCTATGGGCTGGAGGATGAGTTGGGCTCAATATTTCCGGATACGGTGAGAGACCTCAATTAGGAACCCAGTCTATGCAAATGGTGGGTCTGACTTAACTAAGGAGTGGATCAATATTTCGGATACGGTGAGATTCATGAATTAGAGACCAAGTTTGGGTGCACCATGATTAGAGAATCATTGAACAAGAGTTGTTCACTCATTGGCTAACCCATCACCAATAACTGTTAGGTGAGGTGATGAGTCAGTTGGTGAGACCGCACCACCCACTAGAAATCATTAATCGTGGAGATTTTCGCATCTCTACAGAGGGAGTGTAGGGATCCGAGAAAATAGTGGGAGCTAATTTGTTTAAAAATAAAATCCCTAAACAAATTGGTCAAGTCAAAATTACAGTATCTAACTAGAATCTTTGACTCTCTACAGGAAAATGTCTGCGTCCAACCCACTGGCACGTATCCTAGACACACATAGACTGACTGGACCCAATTATAAAGATTGGCTCAGGAACTACAAAATTGTTTTGGGTTCAGAGAAGTTAACACATGTTTTGGACCAGGACCCTCCCACCTTACCAGCTCGTCCATCCACTGAACAGAGAGCGTCTCTGGAAAAATGGATTGACGAAGATAATAAGGCCAGATATTACATGTTGGGCTCGATGTCTGATGAGCTCCAGCGCCAACATGAAGATATCGGGACTGCTCGCCAAATGTTGGCTCACCTGCAGGAGATGTTTGGTGAACAGAGTCGCGCAGCCAAATATCAAGTCACGAAATGACTTTTTAAGGCTAAGATGCGTGATGGGCAGTCAGTCCAAGATCACTGTCTGACAATGATCAAGGACATGGAAGAGCTTGAGAAGCTCGGTGTGAAGTTGGACTTGGACCTTGCAGAACGATATTATTCTGCAATCCTTGACTGATGCATATGGGCAATTCATCATGAATTACCACATGCATAAACTTCAAGAATTCCTTGGCCGAGTTGATGAATATGCTGGTTACCGCTGAGCTTTCTATGAAAGGTTCTAAAGGCTCAGTTCTTGCTATGGAACGGACTTCTTCCAAAAGAAAGTCTTATGGAAAGAAAAAGAAGTCTGTGAAAAAGCAAAAGGTGGAAGGATCAAAGAAGAAGAAGGCAGAACCGAAGAAAAAGGTCGATGGCAAAGGAAAGTGTTTCCATTGCAACAGCGACGGCCATTGGAAGCGGAACTGCCCTACTTACCTGGCCACCCTGAAGAACAAGAAGGAAGGTCCTTCTGGAGGTATGCTCGTTATTGAGTCTAACCTTACGGTTTCTTCTGCATCCAGTTGGGTGCTTGACTCTGGTTCTAGTGCTCATCTGTGCACTTCTATGCAGGGTCTTGAGGATAGCAGGAGGCTGAGGGATGGAGACATGATCTTGAAGGGAAATCCTGATTTCCCGGTCCAGGTTCGTCCAGATCTGATTAGATCAAGAGATATATTTCAAAAATTTTCTCTTGATCTCAATCAGATCTTGATATGTTTCAGATCTGATTCTTATTATTTTAATAAATAAAATAAAATAAGATAAATTAAATCAAATTTAATTTACCTGATTTGGGTAATCCTATTACCCTGTAGATGATCCTGATTGCAGCGGAAGGTTCTGGATCTTAGCCACGCAAGCGCCTGGCCTCTACCGGTATCCACTCGGGTTGGATCTGGAGATCCTCTTCTTCTCTATCACACCTCCAAAAATCAGATCTGGATCTGATCTGGAGGATCTTCAAAACTCTTTTGAAGATCTGCAGTCGTCCTTTTGCAGCAGCGCAGCCTTCTTGCTTTTGATCGCCTTTCCTTGATCTGAATCGCACCAACCTAAAGTCCAAAACACCTTTTGGACGTGGAGAGCAAGGGGAGAAGAGACTATGGCATGGAGAAGGAGGGGAGAGGCAGCCTTGGGGCATGTCTAATAGCATTTTAATTAGGGTTGGGCGCAGGGTCTTATTTATAGACCTCTTGTGATCCAACTCCTCTTCCTCTCAACCAATCACAACCCTTTGTGAAATCAGATCTAAATCTGATTGGTTGGAATAGAGACCCCTGGATTCCTCCTTAGAGGGCGCCTAAGACCAGTCAAACTGGATTCTTAGTAGAACTCTGATTGGAATCCAAAAGGGAGGTGGAGTCCTTGTCCAACAAGGACTCCTAGGCGCCTCCTACTTGGGCTCACGCCACCCTTGGCGTGCGCCCTTCTCCTTGCCAGGTTCTGGCAGGGGGACAGGCCCCCACCAGCTCTCCAATAGGTGCATGACATGTGGTCAAAAGTCAAAGGGTCAATGGTCAACGTTTGACCAGTCAAAGGTAGACTTTTGACCAAAGTCAAAGAACAAGAAATGGCAGGTGACCAAAAATGGCAGGTAATGTCTTACAAATAAGACAACCTATTCTGACTTGGACAACCTCCAGTCAGACCATATGAAGGCCTCTGATTGAGCACAAACTCCTTTGGCTCAGTCAGGACAACTTATTTATGATAGTAAAAGAAGAACGTTAGGTTCAATCGAGTGCTAGCACGATTTCCTTGAACCTAATTGAATCTCATTCAGATCAATTGAACTAGATCAGTTCAATTGATGATCACCAGATTCAAACCCTTGTTTGTGTGACCCAGTTAGGTTCAGTTCTGTATGGTAATGGGATATGTCATGATCTCTATCATAGACATCATCGAAACTCCTTTCGATGGATCAGAACTCTTCTGATTCGAACAGCTAGAATGATCGATCATCTAAATCATTCTAATTGCTCCCAAAATCCACCAGTGACACCTAGCAGTATATGGTGGCAACCCATCAGAGCTGAATGCGAACCTCTTGGTGCAGCTACCTGTGTGATTAAGTTCTTCTATCTTGAGCCCCGATCAGATTAGGGTTAAGGTGAACTCGTCAAACCCTAGTCTCTGTCATATGATGTAATCATTCGATTCGAGTCCAATGTGAAAATCTAAATAGAAACTCTTTCTATTATTTCACTCTACCATGGCCATGGGATTTCTGGACTTGATTCTCATGATCATCATAGGGCTACTCCTCTACCACCGAGGTAGATAGATTCCCATCTTGATGCAATCCAGTTCCTACAATGAACATGCTATAGCCAACATACACCTCAGGGTTCCATATGGCTAGGAGACCGAGTAATGGTGTAGTCAAACTATAACACCCTCAAGGTGAACTGCCGATGCATCTCAGGTCAAAGAACCAGACACACTACTGCAGCATCGAGTCAGTCATTGACGAGAAGGTAGACTTCCTAATGACTACTCGAGGTGGTCACGCTCAGTGCCCTCGTTCTCTAACGAGTACCTGTACTCTCGCTCCGGTGTCTCCACACCGTAGACTCAAGACTCATCTACTAAAGAGAAGCGATCGTACACCAACCTTCCGGATCAATCACCATCCTCGTGATGATCCTATGGTCGGGAGCTGTTTATGAGTTAATAATGATTATTCATGTCTTAAATTTTCAACTCTTGAAAATATGAATTATCATTACCATTAACTCAAAGGATGTATCACAGACACTAAATACACATGTGTGATAGAAAATAACCCATTTTATTAATTATAGTCAAAATTATAATTTTGCCCCTAGAAGTGTATTACAAGTGTCAGCCAATTCTGGCTTCTAGGGCACATATATCTAACAATCTCCCACTTGTCCTAAAGCCAATTGGCTACAAGTCTAAGTCCCATCTTCTCAAGGTGGGCTTCGATCTTCTGCTGGCCCAACGGCTTTGTAAGTGGGTCTGCCACATTATCTGCGGAGTTGACTCTCTTGACCTCAACGTAACCTTTCTCAAGGTAATCGCGGATGAGATGGTATCACCGTTTGCTTGGAACTCTTCCAGCACAAACAGTCTGCCAGATGTCGACTTTCGATCATCTATATCGGACATGAAGTCCGAGTCTGTGTATCCCTGAACTTGGAGTTCTCCGTTACCAAAGACCAACATCATATCCTTAGTTCTTCTCAAGTACTTAAGGATACATTTCACAGAAGTCCAGTGTTCTTCACCTGGATTTGACTGATATCTGCTTGTGACACTCACAGCATGGGCTATATCAGGTCGTGTACATAGCATGGCATACATGAGGCTCCCTATTGCAGAAGCATAAGGGATCTTGCTCATGCGTTCTATTTCCTCAGGTGTGCTGGGGCACATCTTCTTGGAAAGATGAATACCATGTCTGAAGGGTATTAATCCCCTCTTAGAGTTTTCCATACTAAACCTCTTTAGTACTTCCTCTATGTACATCTTCTGTGAAAGTCCTAGCATCCTATTCGGTCTATCCCTATAGACCTTAATTCCTAGAATAAAGGATGCTTCACCTAGGTCTTTCATGGAGAATTCCTTGGACAACCACATCTTGACTGATGTCAACATGGGAATATCATTCCCAATAAGGAGGATGTCATCCACGTACAATACGAGGAAGACAACAGCGCTCCCACTGACCCTTTTGAAAACACATGGTTCCTCTTCATTTTTGATGAAACCAAACTTTTTGATCACATCATTGAAACGAGTGTTCCAGCTCCGAGATGCTTGCTTAAGTCCATATATGGACCTTTGCAGCTTGCAAACCTTGTGATCAGTATCACTGGATGTGAAACCTAGCGGCTGTTCCATATAGATATCTTCCTCAAGATATCCATTTAGGAATGCCGTTTTCACGTCCATTTGCCATATTTCATAATCGAAATAGGCTGCAACAGCAAGCAATGTGCGGATGGATTTTAGCATAGCTACCGGGGAAAAGGTATCCTGATAGTCAATGCCTTCACGTTGACTATAACCTTTTGCCACCAGTCTAGCCTTGAATGTCTCCACATTCCCATCTGCACCAATCTTTCTCTTGAAGATCCATTTACACCCAATAGGTACTATACCTTCTGGTGGATCTACCAAGGTCCAGACTTGGTTTGAGTGCATCGAGTCGATTCTCTGACTTCATTGCCTCAAGCCATTTCTCGGAGTCGATATCTGATATCGCCTCGTTGTAGGTTTTGGGATCATCACCATGAGCACCATTACCTATGAGGAACATTTCCTCTACGTCCTCTGAAATAATACCTAAGTATCTTTCAGGGGGACGGGAAACTCTTTCCGATCTACGAGGTGGAGGAGGTAGTGTTCTTATTGGCTCAACCTGATTTGGTTCCACTTGGTCCTTAGCTCGTTCTGCTTGTGAGACTTTCTCATCAAGCTTAATCTGCTTTCCAATGCCACTATCTTGAATAAACTATTTTTCAAGAAATATGGCATGTCGACTCACAATCACATTGTGGTCTTCTGGAATGTAGAAATAGTATCCTAATGACTCTTTAGGATATCCTATGAATCGAGCTCTAAAGGACCTAAACTCTAACTTGTCCGCTTGTTGTCTTTTGACATAAGCCGGACAACCCCAAATTCTGAGATGACTCAGACTTGGTTTCTTACCGTGCCATATCTCATACGGTGTGGTAGGAACGGTTTTAGAGGGAACCCTATTCAGTAAATAGATTGAAGTTAATAATGAATGTCCCCAAAGAAAATCAGGGAGGTCTGTGAAGCTCATCATGGATCGAACCATATCCAATAGAGTCCGATTTCTCCGTTCTGAAACCCCGTTGAGTTGAGGTGTTCCTGGTGGAGTCCATTGA
>QRFJ01003824.1:31757-89472 GCA_006176705.1 Cocos nucifera
AAAGAGAGAGATGAACTAAAGGCGATTTTTAATTCTGGAGGTAAAATTAATGTGATTCCCTGCTTAAACAACTCCATTGATATTTCATTACATGCCTTTTGATTTTTATAAGAAGAACTAGCTTCTAGGGTTGAAGGGAATAGGACATTAGGTTTATAAGTTTCGGATAAATCATCTATTCTCTTTTCCCTTATTTCTATCTCATTTAAACTGGAACTAGCATCAGTACTAATTCCTGGCTTGGGTTCTTCTATGTGGTTAGTCTTAGTACTAACCAATTCCTCTAAATTTTATTTTGGCTAGCATCAGTACTAGCCTCTCTCACCTGGTCTTGGTATGGGTCCATAAGAATCCTATAGCTTTTAAGTTCAGGAATTACTTTGGTATTCTCAAATTGGAGATTCTTAGATGAAACATTAGATTTGATAATTTAATCCAGGTGGTTGGTGGTCATTAAGTGGGTTTGTTTGAAATTGGTAGTTGGTAGTTGATCTAGTTCTCTCCTCATGTTAGACTCAACTAATGTTCCTATTTGAGCTTCTAGTCTGGCGATAGATTGCTGTTGAGTTAGAATTAATTGTTGAAGTTGGTTAATCTATCATCAGCAGTAGATTGGTCTGTTGAGGAGGTGGGTATGAAGGCTGATTATAATATGATGGCTGGTTAAACTGACTAGGCTGACCATTATTATAGGCATAATTTTGATAATTTTGCTCAATGAAATTTGGGTCTGAGCCTGAGTCTATGGGATGTCCAAGAAAAATTAAAGTTACTCCAATCTGAATTATATGAATTTGAAAATGGGTCATTAATCAATTTGGATATATCTTGAGTAGCTTGGAACTGTGTTCTTGGATAAAATACGAAAAACTGTACAGTCATAGGATATTCACTTACATGATGGGTTGGACTAGCACAGATTGAATAATTCTTTCTGATAATTAGAAGATGATGTGAATTGTGCAGGAGATTGTTGACCTAGGGTTAGGAGTTGATCTATTTTCTGAGCAAGAAGATCAACTTTACCTAATTTTTGGAAATTTAGATTCATATTAGCCATTTGATTATTATGTTTATGTGAATCAACCATTCAATTATGTTCAACTAAATCAGAAAAAATGATTTCCTACCATGCATGTATTAGTGTAACCCTAATGTATGGTTTAAAAATTTTTAGAATATTTTTTTTTATTTTTATTATTATTATTATTTTATTTATTAAAAATTAATTTTTTAATTATTTTTATTTATTAATTTAATTAATTTAATTATTAATTTTTAGTTAGTTTAATTTTTATTTTATTTTATTTTTATTTTATTTTTAGAGGAGTAAGAAAAAGAAAGAAAGAATAGTTCTAAAGGAGGTCCTAAGGAGTCCTAGAACTAAGAAGAGAGAGAAGAATTAAGTTTAATTAGGTTTGATGTTCGTTAGCAATCAAATTGGTCAATCAATCCTGACTAAAGGTTATCCTAGATCTAGACAGCTCCTAACTGTCAAGGTCACCTTCAAGTCCTCCAAGTATAGGATTAGCCAATCAACTGGCCAGGTAAGTGTAAGGTCGGTGGGAGTCCCCCCGTTGCTTGCCTTAGACACCAATTGTGCTTGGCCAGGTAAGCGAACGGAACCAATTAGAAACCACCTTCCTTCGGGCACAGTCGTCCCTGAACCACTTTTCTAGACACCAGTCAAATTAACTTATCCTAACCAGGTTCAACTCTTAGGATTTCTTATCCTATTGAGCTCGAGTTCCTAGGGTTGATGTCTAATTGATTTTAATTTAAAGGCTTAGGTCAATGCTGGATGCTGGTTGGTTGTTTGTGGGCTAAGGAAGGGTGATCAAATCCCCACCTTATCTTATTTAATTGGGTTGTGCTCTTAATTTAATTTAATATGAATATGCATGAAAAAAAATTAATCAAAGGATTTTATGCAATTTAAACTAGATGTATGCAACTAATTGAATTCTGAAAGGCTTACCTTACCTCCAGCAATCACCAAAAAATAAATAAATAAAAATAAAAATAAAACTAAAACTATTATGATGCATGCTCTAAACAGTTAGGGTTTCTAATCTTATCATGAGGCTTTTAATTAGGTTTAAATGGATATTTTTTTTAAATTAATTTGAAAATAAAATAAATAAATAAAAAAAGAAAAGAGGACTAGGGTTAGGATTGATCTCACCAAAATTTGATGCTTTCTTTGTTTTCTCTTTTTTTTCTATAAAATTAATAAAAAAATTAGTAAGCAATATTAAAAAAAATAATTAATTTACAAAAAAAATCAAAGAAATCAAAGAAAAAAAAAATAGCATCTATTCCTTCCCCGGCAACGGCGCCAAAAACTTGATAGGGACGCGATATTATCGTTAAGACACCGTGTTTATCAGTTTAATCCGACTTCTTAAAATAATTTAAAAAATGCGTAGATAGCAATGAGTCGGGTCGAATCCACAGGGAAGGTAGTATTTTTAGATTTGAAATCTTTGATTTTTAAAAGAAAAAGAAAAAAAAGAAGAGTTTTGGGATCAAAAGTGAAGTCGGAAAATAAAAAGCAAAAATTAAAAGGTGCAAGAATTTAAACTTGGTACTAAGATCTACTAGTTAGATCTTAGCATCTACTTGTAAAGCAATAATTTAAAGTGCAGAAATTAAATTACAATAAAAAGCAAGAAATTAAAATGCAAAAATAAAATTTTTATTAACTAAAAATTTAGAATTTAAATACATAAAATTTTAAAAAAAAAAAATAACCTGATCTCTGATCTTGGATCGGCATTGGCAGAAAGATGGTGTAGAAGCTCGGCTCTTCTTCTCGGCACCCGTTGCTTCAAAGCAGCCTTTAACCCATAGCCAGACTTCATCCTGTACCAAAGCTTCACCTTGATCGGAGATATCAATTTTTGATGGCCTGGGGTCCTTTTTATAGGGCTAGGAGGGCTGGATATTTTTTCTAAAGGCAATATGGGACTAATAGCCTTTGTAATCATAAAAATACAAAGAAATTTGGATAAAATTTGAATTAAAATAGCTCTGATATGACTTTGCTAAATCTGATAAAATCCAGCCGTTCAACAGGAATCCAACGATCCAAAAATCATCAAAATCGGATGCAGATAAGCTCAGATCGGGTCGGATTAAATGCTGGCCGTTGGATCGCGCTTAATCGAGAAAATCTGGCCGCAAATCGCACTTCGGAAGTCTCGATCACCGTCGGCAGCATTCTGGACCGTCGGATCATCACCTGGATCGAGCGCTATCGTCCGATGGTGATCCGCGTGATGTTTGTATCTGAATAAAATTCGGAAGCAACCACAGCCGTCCGATCCTGACCGCAAACAACCACATCCGTCCGATCGCGCAATAACTGTTCCCATGGACCGCGTGGACCGACCGCACCGCACACCGCAACCAATCAGCACCACTGTTGTTGGATGAAAAGACTGAATTATGCTTGTGAGCCATGATAAATTTTTGTAGACCCTTAAGGGGTCTAGGTCCACCACGTGGCAATCTCTGATTCGCCGGAATTTGCTGAGCTGGCAGTCCACGCCTGGATCATGGACCGGCTGATGGCTTCAATGGCTGAGTCGGCTTTGATGGCTTGGCTTGGCTTGGTGGCTCGGCTTGGCTTGGTGGCTCGGCTTGCAGAGCCGGCTGAGCCGTTTTCTTTTTTATTTAATTTTTATTTATTTTATATTTTTAAAAATTCATATCTTTTCCATTTTAGCTCCATTTTTCTTGAAATTTATTTTGTTGTGATCAAAAAAATGAGCTCTTTCTATTAATAATAAAATTTTATTTTTTAATTTTTATTATTTTTTTTATTATTTTTTAATTAATTTTTTAATTAATAAAAATATGAATTTTTTAAAAATTATATATAAATTGATTATTAATTCTTAAAAATTAATATTAATTAATTGATAAATTAATACTTTTATTGATGAATTTATTATACTTATCAGTTTGACGCAGACATATTCCTGTAGAGAGTCAAAGATTCTAGTTAGATACTGTAATTTTGACTTGACCAATTCGTTTAGGAATTTTATTTTTAAACAAATTAGCTCCCACTATTTTCTCGGATCCCTACACTCCCTCTGTAGAGATGCGAAAATCTCCACGATTGATGATTTCTAGTGGGTGGTGCGGTCTCACCAACTGACTCATCACCTCACCTAACAGTTATTAGTGATGGGTTAGCCAATGAGTGAACAACTCTTGTTCAATGATTCTCTAATCATGGTGCACCCAAACTTGGTCTCTAATTCATGAATCTCACCATATCCGAAATATTGATCCACTCCTTAGTTAAGTCAGACCCACCATTTGCATAGACTGGGTTCCTAATTGGGTCTCTCACCGTATCCGAAATATTGAGCCCAACTCATCCTCCAGCCCATAGCATCCAATGCCTAATAGACATGGTTGCATCTTCCCGGTGCAACTGAGCCACTGTATCCAGCCGAGAACAATCAACCCCGGGAAGGGCCCGCACATCTACAATGGTGGAAGACCTCAGACTTAATCTTTTCTTAGGGAGAATTGATTCAGGTCTCATTAAACTAGACTTGGCTTAGTCATAACAATTATGACTAACCTAGTGGCATGGGTTAGCTCGGATTATTGACCACCTCAGATCAGAACTGTGTCAACAGATATGGCCAGGTAAGTGAGACCGGTGGAAGGAATATGCCATTAACTCGTACAAGAACGCATTCAGGTCGAGTAGCTTCCAATTAAAAACCAGTCGGTCGTCTATGCCAAACTTACCTTAGACACCAAATTGTTGAGTCAGAACCAATTGGGTTAGCCTACAATCCAGACTCTAACCTCTGAGCCTAATTAGGTCTTGCTTGATCGTGACTCGATCTTGACCCAGACTTAATCCTATTAGGCTGGTCAATTTAAGCATTGTTGATCCCATCTAACCAACTCTTGATTCGGTTTGATCAACCGCTTAGACCTAATTGAGCTACCCAAGCCCGAACCCAGTATTATGAATATGTCTTAGATCTGAAATTCTCAATTTTAGACCTAATTAATATTCCATAAACTTAATTCTTAATTAAGTTGGGTTCATAAACAAAATATGCACAATAAATCCTAGGGTTTCAGGATCTAGGGTTTTGCAGAAAGTAAGTTTTGGGTTTCTGATTAAGGACGAACACGCAGCACCCCTACACGTCATAAGAACACCCCATCGAATGGGAAGAGAGGGCCTTTAAACCCTTCTTCGTTCTTATGACCGGACGGCCAAGAGGAACGCCTTAATCAGGAACATGTAAATACTACAAAACAGTTATAGATCTATATCATATATCTCATATACAAATTTAGATCTAATCATGGCATATTTTGCATACATCTCATGTATCAAATCATGCATGTTTTCAGATCTAAATTATCTCATAATAATCTAAAAAATTAGATTTAAATTGATCTAATCAAAATAAATTCTAATCTAGACAATTATGTAGAACTATTCTACAACTAGTCTAGACATGCATCAATCATATCTCATATGATATTTAAAATTAAATAATTTTTATTTGCTGTTTATCAGATGTTATTATAACACTTATAATATCAGAAAATAGTAAATAAGAAGATCTAAAATATGATTTAATCAGATTAAATCAAAGACATGCAAAACTATTCTATAGAACTATTCTATTCTAGAACTAGTCATGCATATCTTCATGTAATCTTAGATCCAAATCATTTAATTTTAATTTTTCTGATTTCAGATCTGATCACATCTCATGTGACATCTAAAATCACTTTATTTTCTAATTAAAATAAAATTAAAATCAGATCTAAATAAACAATTTAGAACCATGGCTCTGATACCAGTTGAAGGGAAATCCTGATTTCCCGGTCCAGGTTCGTCCAGATCTGATCAGATCAAGAGATATATTTCAAAAATTTTTCTCTTGATCCCAATCAGATCTTGATATGTTTCAGATCTGATTCTTATTATTTTAATAAATAAAATAAAATAAGATAAATTAAATCAAATTTAATTTACCTGATTTGGGTAATCCTATTACCCTGTAGATGATCCTGATTGCAGCGGAAGGTTCTGGATCTAGCCACGCAAGCGCCTGGCCTCTACCGGTATCCACTCGGGTTGGATCTGGAGATCCTCTTCTTCTCTATCACGCCTCCAAAAATCAGATCTGGATCTGATCTGGAGGATCTTCAAAACTCCTTTTGAAGATCAGCAGTCGTCCTTTGCAGCAGTGCAGCCTTCTTCTTTTGATCGCCTTTCTTTTGATCTGGAACGCACCAACCTAAGTCCAAAACTCTTTTGGACGTGGAGAGGAGAAGGAGGAGAAGTTTAGGCATGGAGGAAGAGGGGAGAGGCAGCCTTGGGGCGTGGGAAATCTCTATTCTAATTGCATTAGAATCTGAGTTGGGCGCAGGGTCTTATTTATAGACTAAGCGTGATCCAACTCCTCTTCCTCCCAACCAATCACAACCCTTTGTGAAATCAGATCTAAATCTGATTGGTTGGAATAGAGACCCCTGGATTCCTCCTTAGAGGGCGCCTAAGACCAGTCAAACTGGATTCTTAGTAGAACTCTGATTGGAATCCAAAAGGGAGGTGGAGTCCTTGTCCAACAAGGACTCCAAGGCGCCTCCAACTTGGGCGCACGCCTAGGGTGGCGTGCGCCCTCCTCCTTGCCAGGTTCTGGCAGGGGGACAGGCCCCCACCAGTTCTCCAATAGGTGCGTGACACGTGGACAAAAGTCAAAGTGTCTATGGTCAACATTTGACCAGTCAAAGGTCAACTTTTGACCAAAGTCAAAGGACCAAAAATGGCAGGTGACCAAAAATGGCAGGTCATGTCTTATAAAATAAGACAACCTTCTCTAACTTGGACAACCTCCAGTTAGACCATATGAAGGCCTCTGATTGAGCACAAACTCCTTTGGCTCAGTCAGGACAACTTATTTGTGATAGTAAAAGAAGAACGTTAGGTTCAATCGAGTGCTAGCACGATTTCCTTGAACCTAATTGAATCTCATTCAGATCAATTGAACTAGATCAGTTCAATTGATGATCACCAGATTCAAACCCTTGTTTGTGTGACCCAGTTAGGTTCAGTTCTGTATGGTAATGGGATATGTCATGATCTCTATCATATCGACATCATCGAAACTCCTTTCGATGGATCAGAACTCTTCTGATTCGAACAGCTAGAATGATCGATCATCTAAATCATTCTAATTGCTCCCAAAATCCACCAGTGACACCTAGCAGTATATGGTGGCAACCCATCAGAGCTGAATGCGAACCTCTTGGTGCAGCTACCTGTGTGATTAAGTTCTTCTATCTTGAGCCCCGATCAGATTAGGGTTAAGGTAAACTCGTCAAACCCTAGTCTCTGTCATATGATATAATCATTCGATTCGAGTCCAATGTGAAAATCTAAATAGAAACTCTTTCTATTATTTCACTCTGCCATGGCCATGGGCTTCAGGACTTGATTCTCATGATTATCATAGGGCTGCTCCTCTACCACCGAGGTAGATAGATCCCATCTTGATGCAATCCAGTTCCTACAATGAACATGCTATAGCCAACATACACCTCAGGGTTCCATATGGCTAGGAGACCGAGTAATGGTGTAGTCAAACTATAACACCCTCAAGGTGAACTGCCGATGCATCTCAGGTCAAAGAACCAGACACACTACTGCAGCATCGAGTCAGTCATTGACGAGAAGGTAGACTTCCTAATGACTACTCGAGGTGGTCACGCTCAGTGCCCTCGTTCTCTAACGAGTACCTGTACTCTCGCTCCGGTGTCTCCACACCGTAGACTCAAGACTCATCTACTAAAGAGAAGCGATCGTACACCAACCTTCCGGATCAATCACCATCCTCGTGATGATCCTATGGTCGGGAGCTGTTTATGAGTTAATAATGATTATTCATGTCTTAAATTTTCAACTCTTCAAAATATGAATTATCATTACCATTAACTCAAAGGATGTATCACAGACACTAAATACACAGGTGTGATAGAAAATAACCCATTTTATTAATTATAGTCAAAATTACAATTTTGCCCCTAGGAGTGTATTACAAGTGTCAGCCAATTCTGGCTTCTAGGGCACATATATCTAACACTACTGAGCTCTTAGGTCTAGTACATACTGATGTATGTAGACCAATGAGCACAAGTGCTAGAGGTGGATACTTCTACTTCATTACTTTTATAGATGATCTATCCAGGTCTCGATATATTTATCTAATAAAATATAAGTCAAATTCATTTAAAATATTCAAAAGATTCTGAAGTGAAGTAAAAAAATAAACTAAAAAGAGTATTTAAACTTTTTGATCAGACTGAGGAGGTGAATATCTATTTAGTGAGTTCTTGACATATCTAGGAGAAAATGGGATTCTCTCATAGTGGAGTCCTCTAGGAGCACCGTAGCATAATGGTATATTGAAAAGAAGAAATCAAATCTTGTTAGACATGGTTCGTTCAATGATGGGATTTTCTAGTCTGCCTATTTTATTTTGGGGTTATGCTCTTGAGATTGCATGTTATATATTGAACAATATGCCAAGTAAATCTGTCGCAAATACTCCATATGAGATATGGACTGGGCGTAGGCCTACACTCTTTCACCTATGGGTTTGGGGTTGTCCGACCTATGTCAAATATTTGCATATAGAAAGCTTCGACACCAGTCTGATAAGTGAGTGTTTATAGGATATTCCAAAAAAAGTAATGGTTACTATTTCTACCATGCTGAAGAATAAAAGGTATTCGTCAGTCTTAAGAGAATCTTTTTAGAAAAGAAGTTTCTTGATGAAGAAACTGTTGCCTCTAAGGTTGAACCTGATAAAGTTCAATAGGTAGAAAAATCGATAGCTATAGTTGAACCTGAGTTGGATTTGATTAGATCAGATCCAGTCTAGTATACCTGTACCATTAAGATGATCCAATAGAGTACTACATCATCCAGATAGACACTATGATTTTTTGGTCTGGGATGGTGATCCCATTGAACTCGATGAGGATTATGAGGATCCGTTCACTTATATGGATGCTATGCAGAGATCCGATTCTAAGAAATGGCTTGAGGCTAAGAAATTTGAAATGGAGTCCATGAAGGTCAATGATGTGCGGACATTGGTTGACCCATATGAAGAGGTTAAATCCATTGGGTGTAAATGGGTCTTTAAAAGGAAAAGGGGCATAAATGAAAAGGTGGAGACCTATAAAGCCCATCTGATTGCCAAGGGATATCGTCAACATTATGTATTGATGATAGGAACGCATTGTTGTCGTTAAGACATCGTGTTTATCAGTTTAATCCGACTTCTAAAAATAATTAAAAATGCATAGATAGTAGTGAGTCGGATCGAATCCATAGGGAAGGTAGTATTTTTAGATTTAAAATCTTTGATTTTTTTAAAAGAAATAGAAAAAAATTTAAAAATAGATTTTACAGTCAAAAATTAAAATTATGAAGTGAAAATTAAATTATGCAGAAAATAAACTTGGTACTAAGATTTACTAGTTAGATCTTAGCATCTACTTACAGAAAAATAAAAAGTAATAATTAAAATATAAAAATAAAATTACAATAAAAATAAGGAGCATAAAATTAAAGAACATAAAAATAAATATTGCATTAATTAAAATTTCATAATTCAAATACATAAAAAGAAGAAATTAAAACAAGCTGATCTCTGATCTTGGATCGACATTGGCAGAAAGATGGTGTAGAAGTCCAGCTCTTCTTCTCGGCACCCGTTGCTTTGAAGCAGCCTTTAACCCATAGCCTGGCTTTGCCCTGTACCAAAGCTTCACCTTGATCGGAGATGTTGATTTCCAGAGGCCTTAGGGTCCTTTTTATAGAGCTAGGAGGGTTGGATATTTATTTCTGAAGGCAATGTGGGACTAATAGCCTTTGTAACCATTAAAATATAAATAAATCTGAATAAAATTTGAATCAAAATAGCTCTAATATGACTTTGGTAATTTTGAGGAAATCTAGCCATTCAATAGGAATCCAACGGTCCAAAAATCATCAAAATCGGATGTGTATCAGCCCAAATCAGGTTGGATTAAATTATGGCCGTTCGATCATGCTTTGATGAAGGAAATCTAGTCGCAAATCATGCTTCAGAAGTCCTGATCATCATCGGGAGTGTTCTGGACCATTGGATCATCTCCTGGATCGAGTGTTGCCATCCGATGGTGATCCGAGTGAAATGAGAAACTAAATCAGAGTTGGAATAAACTCTGACCGTCCGATCTTGATTGCAAGCAACCACAGCTGTCCGATCACGCAATTATTATTCCCATGGACTACATGGACTGGCCGCACCGCACACTGCAACCAATCACCGCTCTTGTCGTTGAGTGAAAAGACCAAAATACCCTATGAGCCACGATAAATTTTTGTAGACCCTTTAAGGGTCTAGGTCCGCCACGTGTCGCTCTGTGATTCGTCGGTTTTGCTGAGCTGGCGGTCCACGCCTGGATCGTGGACCGGACTGATGGCTTCAATGGCTGAGTCAGCTTTGGCTTGGCTTGGGGCTTGCGGAGCCGGCTGAGCCATTTTCTTTTTTATTTAATTTTTATTTATTTTATTTCTTTAAAAATTCATATCTTTTCCATTTTAGCTTCGTTTTACTTAAAATTTATTTCATTGTGATCAAAAAAATGAGCTCTTTCTATTGATAATAAAATTTTATTTTTTAATTTTTATTATTTTTTAATTAATTTTTTAATTAATAAAAATATGAATTTTTTAAAAATTATATATAAATTGATTAATAATTCTTAAAAATTAATATAAATTAATTAATAAATTAATACTTTTATTGGTGAATTTATGATGCTTATCACACCCCCAACTTAAGCTTTGCTCGTCCTCGAGTAAAGAAAGAATTTAGTTTTAAATACCTTTTAACTTTAGAGTTTCGAATTTTACCTAAGCAATTTTCAAAATGGCCATTGATATTCAGTAGAGCTTAAATGAGATATATCATTGGGGTATTAATACTTATCAATAGAAAAATTAAGTAAAGAATATTAAATTTTTTTAGAACTTTTTTCTAAATTATTCCACCTTTATCTCTGATTTGTCTAAACTTTCATATAGGCAAGTGTATTGCTACTTCCATCCTTCATTTATTAATTTTTATTTTTACATTGCCCACTTTTTGATGCGAATATCATTGCTTACTTAGGCAACGGGACCCGGTTACTCGGTGGAAAACCAATATTTTTTATTTTTTTTTTAACATTGTACCACTATTGAGTGTCTTAACTCCTTTAAGCTTTCTATTTGATCCATGTAGCGAGTCTTGGGCCAATGACTCCCAAACCAGTTGGCTTTAGGGCACTAGGTATAGAATACCCCTCGGGCTTACTAGCTCGAATCAAATAGGCTACGAGTTAAGACTAGCTTTACAACGAGCTTCTTTGCCCTTCCCACCTTTTGATGCGAAACTCAATGCTTGCTTAGGCAAAGAGGCCCGGTTACTCAGTGAGAAGTACTTGAAAACTATTTTATTAAAATAAATTTTTATATGAAGAAACGTATAGTTACCCTACACAAGCCTATAAAAAGTAGACTTTTCTTTGATGCTAGTAGAAATAATTAGAAATGCTCCAAGAAAAAACTTTTTATGTTCTAGACTTAACTCTTTATTGAATTTTCTTAATACTTGATTCCTCAATATCTCACAGATTCTCTGATCTATGTATCAATTTTCTTTTAAAAATGCTTAGTTTAATTCGATTCTTAAGCATAATCAGGTGTCTAAATACTAAATACTAACTTTTTTGAGGACTTAAAATTTTAAAATTTTTATTTTTCTCCCCCCAACTTAATCGACATTGTCCTCAATGGAGAAAAAAAAATAAAGGATGTAATAAAGAACATGAAAGAATACACCTGACTATATTTTTGGTCCAGCACATGCCTTTGAAAATTTGAGCTCTCCCTCCAACTTATTCAAATTATCCTAAAAAGAAAATAAACTAAAAAGATAAATTAGATAAAAACTAAATATTGGGTTGCCTCCCAACAAGCGCTAAGTTTACCGTCTTCAGCCAGACACAATGCAGCTTACTATCCTGTGTCAAATATTGGATTGACAAATTTCAATGGTTTTGGATTGCCAATCTCAGAAAGTTGATTTATAATCCCATTATTGATATATTCATTGTTAATTTTAGGGATATAATTTATGATTCCATTCTCAGACCCATATTTATTAAGAATTTCTCCTATTTGTTCTTCTAAAATGCTCATGAATGGAGTTTTAGGAGTTAAGTTTGATTCAATGGGTGCTGGAATGGTGACTAAAGGCTGTTTTAATTCTGGAGGTAAATTAATGTGATCTTGCTTAAATAACTCCATTGATATTTCATTACATGCCTCTTGATTTTTGTAAGAAGAACCGACTTCTAGGGTTGAAGGGAACAGACTTTTGGGTTTATAAGTCTCGGGTAAATCATCTATTCTCTTTTCCTTTTTTTTCTATCTCATTTAAACTGGAACCAACATCAGTACTAGTTCCTGGCTTGGGTTCTTCTATGTGGTTAGTCTCAGTACTAACCAGTTTCTCTAATTTTTCATTTTGGCTAGCATCAGTACTAGCCTCTCTCACCTGATCTTGGTATGGGTCCATAAGAATCCTATAGCTTTTAAGTTCAGAAATTACTTTGGTATTCTCATATTGGGGATTCTTAAGTGAGACATTAAATTGATAACTTGGTCCAGGTGGTTGGTGGACATTAGGTGGGTTGTTTAAAATTGGTAGGTTTGGTAGTTGATCTAGTTCTCTCCTCATGTTAGACTCAACTAATTATCCTATTTGAGCTTCTAGTCTGGCGATAGATTGCTGTTGAGTCAGAATCAATTGTTGAAGTTGGTTAAATCTATCATCAGCTAGATTGGTCTGTTGAGGAGGTGGGTATGAGGGCTGATTATGATATGGATGGCTGGATAAAGGCTTGACTAGGCTGACCATTATTATAGGCATAATTTTGGTATTGGGATCTATTTTGATAATTTTGTACCGATAAAATTTGGGTCTGAGCCTGAGTCTGTTGAGATGTCCAAGAAAAATTATGGTGGTTGCTCCAATCTAGATTATATGAATTTGAAAATGGATCATTAATCGGCTTGGAGTAGCCTTTAGCAGCTTGGACTTGTTCTTGGATAAAAGATGAAAACTGTGCAGTCATAGAACATTCACTCACATGATGGGTTAGGCTAGCATAGATTGAACAAATCTTCTGATAATTAGAAGATGATGTGAATTGTGCAGGAGATTATTGACTTAGGGTTAGGACTTGATCTAATTTTTGAGTAAGAAAGTCTACTTTATTTATCAAATTTAAATTACTCTTATGACTAGATTCTAGATGTTTAAATTCATGGATCCCTACCCATGTTTGGTGGAAAGGCAACGAAGCATGGTTAATTGAGTTTTCACTTGGGATTTCAAATAAGATATAAGCTTCGTCCTCACTCTTGTTCATGAATGTACCTCCACAGGATGCACTACTATCTATCTGTATTGATTTCCTAAACCCTCATAGAAAGCTTGAACTATTTGCCACTTAGATAGACCATGGTGTGGGCATTTTCAAAGAAGTTCCTTAAGTCTCTACCATGACTCGTGAATTTGTTCCCCTGGAAGCTGAGCAAATCCAGTGATAGCTCGCCTCATAGTATTGGTTCGGCCTATGGGGTAAAATTTTTCAAGAAATTCACTTTGCAAGTTAGCCCAAGTTTTAATTGGTCTCCCTATTATCCCAAGCCAGTACTTGGCTTTGTCTTTTAATGATAAGGGAAATAAAATTAGTCTAAGGGCATCATTAGTTAAATTTTGAATTCTCACCGTAGAGCAGATTTCTAAGAATTCATCCAGATGTTTATAAGGATCTTCATTGATGTTCCCATAGAAAGATGGAAGCATCTGGATTGTAGTCGGCTTGATCTCATAGTGGATAGCATGAATTTCAGATAATTGGATACAAGTCGATGGGTTATAGGTAGAAGGAATAAAGTATTCTTTCATCTGCTTAGGTGGTTCTCTAAAATTTTCAGCCATTTGGTTATCGGGTTTAATATAATTCAGCCTTTTAATTTTATGGTTGGGTTCAACTAGATCAGGTAAAGCGATTTCCTACCATGCATGCACTAGTGCAACCCTAATCGTGTTGGTTCAAAAAAAATTTTAGAATTTTTTATATTTTTTTATTATTTTATTATATTAATTATTTTATTTATTAATTTAATTTAATTCATTATTTTTAATATTTTTTTAGTTAGTTAAATTTAATTTTTATTTTATTTTTTTTTATAGGAGAAAGAAGAAGAAAGAAAGAAGAGTTCTAAAGAAGAGGTCCTAAGGAGTCCTAGAACTAAAAAGAGAGAAAAGAATTAGGTTTAATTAGGTTTGATGTTGGTTAGCAATCAAGTTGATCAATCAATCCTGACTAAAGGTTATCCTAGATCTAGACAGCTCCTAACTGCCAAGGTCACCTTCAAGCCCTCCAAGTGTAGGATTAGCCAATCAACTAGCCAGGTAAGTGTAAGGTCGGTGGGAGTCCCCCCGTTGCTTGCCTTAGACACCAATTGTGCTTGGCCAGGTAAGCGAATGGAACCAATTAGAAACCACCTTCCTTCGGGCCCAGTCGTCCCTGAACCACTTTCCTAGACACCAGTCAAATTGACTAACCCTAACCTGGTTCAACTCTTAGGGTTTCTTATCCTATTGAGCTCGAGTTCCTAGGGTTGATGTCTAATTGATTTTAAAATTAAAGGCTTAGGTCAATGCAGGATGCTGGTTGGTTGTTTGTGGGCCAAGGAAGGGTGATCAAATCCCCACCTTATCTTGTTTAATTGGGTTGTGCCCTTAATTTGATTTAATATGAATATGCACAAAAAATTTTCAATCAAAGGGTTCTATGCAATTTAAACTAGATGCATGCAACTAATTGAATTCTGAAAGGCTTACCTTGCCTCCAGCAATCACCAAAAAAAAATAAAAAATAAAATAAAAATAAAAATAAAAATAAAACTAATATGATGCATGCTCTAAATAGTTAGGATTTCTAATCTTATCATGAGATTTTTAATTAGGATTTAAATGGATATATATTTTATTTTAAAATTTAATTTTAAAATAAATAAATAAATAAATAAATAAAAAGGACTAGGGTTAGGATTGATCTTACTAAGCAAAACTTCTGGTTCTTTTTATTCTTTAATCTCTTTTTCTATAAAATAATAAAAAAAATTAGAAAGCAATATTTATAAAAAGATAAAAATTTTATTTATAATTTATTTATAGAAAAATCAAAGAGATCAAAAATTTAGTGTCCATGCCTTCCTCGACAACGGTGCCAAAAATCTGATAGGAATGCATTGTTGTCGTTAAGACACCGTGTTTATCAATTTAATCCGACTTCTAAAAATAATTAAAAATGCATAGATAGTAATGAGTCGGATTGAATCCATAGGAAAGGTAGTGTTTTTAGATTTAAAATCTTTGATTTTTTTAAAAGAAAAAGAAAAAAATTTAAAAATAGATTTTGAAGTTAGAAATTAAAATTGTGAAGAGAAAATTAAATTATGCAGAAAATAAACTTGCTACTAAGATTTACTAGTTAGATCTTAGCATCTACTTGCAGAAAAATAAAAAGTAATAATTAAAATATAAAGATTAAATTACAATAAAAATAAGGAGCATAAAATTAAAGAACATAAAAATAAATATTGCATTAATTAAAATTTTGTAATTTAAATACATAAAAAGAAGAAATTAAAACAAGCTGATCTCTAATCTTGGATCGACATTGGCAGAAAGATGGTGTAGAAGCCCAGCTCTTCTTCTCGGCACCTGTTGCTTTGAAGCAGCCTTTAATCTATAGCCTAGCTTTGCCTTGTACCAAAGCATCACCTTGATCGGAGATGTCTATTTCTAGAGGCTTAGGGTCCTTTTTATAGAGCTAGGAGGGTTGGATATTTATTTCTGAAGGCAATGTGGGACTAATAGCCTTTGTAACCATCAAAATACAAATAAATCTAAATAAAATTTGAATCAAAATAGCTCTAATATGACTCTGGTAATTTTGGTGAAATCTAGCCATTCAATAGGAATCCAATGGTCCAAAAATCATCAAAATCGGATGTGTATCAGCCCAGATCAGGTCGGATTAAATTCTAGCCATCTGATTATGCTTTGAGGGAGGAAATCAGGCCGCAAATCATGCTTCAAGAGTCGAAATCATTGTCGTGAGTGTTCTGGACCGTCGGATCATCTCCTGGATCGAGCGCTGCCATCCGATGGCGATTCGGGTGAAATCAAAAATCAAATCAGAGTTGGAATAAACCCTGACCGTCCGATCTTGACCACAAGCAACCACAGCCATCCGATCGCGCAATTACTATTCCCATGGACCACATGGACCAGCCGCACCGCACACCACTGCCAATCACCACTCTTGTCACTGAGTGAAAAGACCAAAATATCCTGTAAGCCACGATAAATTTTTGTAGACCCTTTAAGGGTCTAGGTCCGCTACGTGTCACTCTGTGATTCGTCGGTTGTTGCTGAGCTGGCAGTCTACACCTGGATCGTGGATCGGCTGATGGCTTCAATGGCTGAGTCGGCTTTAGTGGCTTAGCTTGCAGAGCCAGCTGAACCATTTTCCTTTTTTATTTAATTTTTATTTATTTTATTTCTTTAAAAATTCATATCTTTTTTGATTTGGCTCTGTCTTACTCAAAATTTATTTCATTATGATAAAAAAAATAGCTCTTTCTATTGATAATAAAATTTTATTTTTTATTTTTTATTATTTTTTAATTAATTTTTTAATTAATATGAATTTTTCAAAAATTATATGTAAATTGATTAATAATTCTTAAAAATTAATATGAATTAATTGATAAATTAATACTTTTATTAGTGAATTTATGATGCTTATCAATTGACTATGATGAGATGTTCTTTCCTATAGCAATGTTCAAATCTATTTGAATAATGCTTGCAATAGCTGTCCATCTAGACTATGAGATCTGGTAGATGGATGTGAAGACAGCTTTCTTAAATAGAGAGCTAATCAAAGAGGTGTATATGATATAACCTGAGGGATTCATATCCATAAATAAGTCCAAGGTGTGCAAGCTTCAGAGATTCATTTATTGATTGAAGCAGGCATCTCGGAGTTAGAACATGCATTTTGTTAAGCTGATCAAAATGTATGGCTTTGTTAAGAATGGAGAAGAGCCCTGCATTTATAAATAGACAAATTATCCAGCAATCGTATTCCGTGTCTTGTACATGGATGACATTAACTTAATCGAAAATGACATCCCCACACTATAGGGAATAAAAATATGGTTGTCATCATAGTTCTTCATGAAGAACTTGGGTGAAGCATCCTACATCTTAGGGATCAAGATCTTTAGGGATAGATCTAAAAGGATGCTTGGGTTATCCTAGTCCACGTACATAGATACTGTGCTGAAGAGGTTCAGCATGGAGAATTCCAAAAAGGGCTATCTCTCGATAGGCTATGGAATTTCTCTCTCTAAGAAGGATTATCCGACAACTCTTGAAAAGAGAGAGCATATGAGTAGAGTCCCATATGCTTCCACAATGGGATCCATAATGTATGCCATGATATGTACAAGACTGGATGTGGCATACTCACTAGAAGTAGTGAGTAGAGATCAATCTGATCCTGGAGAAAATCACTAGAAAGTGGCTAAAACCATCCTTAAGTATTTGAGAAATACATAGGACCAATGGTTGGTTTATGATGAGTCAGATCTGAAACTTGTGAGATTTATAGACTTCAGCTTTCAATCTGACCATGATGGCAGCAAAAGTATTTCAGAATATATCATTACTATAAATGGTGGAGCCATCTACTAGAAGAGTTTCAAGCAGCATACTATGGTAGACTTTATTTGTGAAGCAGAGTACATCGCAGCATCAGATGCCACAAAGAAAGCTTTGTGGTTGAGGAAGTTTATCATTGAGCTCAGAGTAACATCCTTCCTAGATGGTCCGGTTCTGCTCTACTATGACAGCATTGGTACCATAGCTTAGGCGAAGGAACCAAAGGCATATCAGTAGACAAAGCACATCCTGCGCTGCTTTCACTTGATCCAAAAGATCATGGATCGAGGTGACATCAACCTTCAGAAGATCGATGGAAAGGAGAAACTAGCCGACCCCTTCACTAAATCCCTAGCAATAAAAGAGTTCAACAACTACAAGTCGAAGATGGGTATTAGATGCTGTATCGAGTGACTTTAGGACAAGTGAAAGTTATTGAAAAATATGTCCCAAAGCCAATCGTCAGCCTATTGATGATTCTGATGTACTATATTTATAATTAATTTATTAATAAATAAAATATATAATTAATTTATTAATAAATAAAATATATGTTTGGTATTTTTCATTATAAAGTATTCATCTTCTAATGAACTTCATTATTGTGATGAAGTCCTTAGGACTATTTAGCTTCGATAAAGAGAGGATTTATCGATTAGTCCTTAAATCTATTCATAACCAAATGATAGGCTATTAATTAGGATGATAGTATCTATCGAGCATAGGTCACTATATGCCATATAGGTTGGTTGTCCTCTTAACCAAGGAGTTTGGAGACACTGGTATGGCATACTAGTGAGATGTATGGGTACATCGTCATTGAATATAACCAACTCTAGAGCATTCTGCTGTCGAGAATGTCTCTGATGGGATATAGATATAAGTGTCTCTTAGACTTGAGATCACTGTAGTGACTTGTAAGCAACTCACTATGCTTTCATACTTGAGTAACTAAATTTTTAATTCAGTAACGAAAGGCTTCTAGGCACAGTCAAGTACTTGTGAAGTCAAAATATGATCAAGATGGAATTGATCACTCCAAGAGTTGGAGAAGAATGTATCACTATATTTCAATATAACAAAATCTTTGCCAGGATAATCCATTAGATGGATTTAATATTTTGAAATATAATATGGACAACCTGATTAGAGTTGACAGTTGAACTTTGAGCTATCCTACGAGCATTTTGATTAAGGGGATGAATTATAAGAAAACTATATCTGCATGGGTTCTAAGGATGTTGTTCTACACATTCGACCTATTCGACCATCGGGTACCATTGCTAAATGGTTACTTCGATGGATATAAAAATTTATTCCTATGCTATCGACTTAGGTTCGGACCTATGAGATCATATACATTAGAGCTTATGATCTAATTGGATGGTTCATCAACGATTAAGAATCATTCTAGGATTAAACGATCAATATGATTGATGTTTAACCTAGTGCAAGTATTGTAGGAGGATCGATTAGCAATTTAATTGCTAATTAGCTTAATTTGATTAATCCAAATGGTTGAGATTATGTTTAATAAAATTTGATTTAATTAGATTTGGTTTGGACTTGATTGGATCAAGTTCAATTAGTTTATTTGATAAGCCAAGTGCAAGAAAGAGCTAGTCCTAGTTCAACTAGGACTTGGGTCAATCCAATTTCTAATTTGATTAAAAAATTAATTTAGATTTATATATGATTTAATATTATTGAATTAGATTCATAATTAGTTTAGGACCTAATCTAATTGGGTTAATTTGCATTTGATTTAATATATTTTGAGAAACCATATTAGATTAAGTCAAAATAAGAATCCTAGTATGACTAGGATTCCATTCCTTGCGCCACTTAATATCTCACACCCACCCCATGCCCCCAAACCTAATTTTTAGGATTTTTTCATGGAATCTCTTCTTTTTATGATGTTCACATGTCCCCTCTCTCTTCCTCTCCTACTTATTTGGAATAAGTTATAGGCCCGATCAAAATAGATGGCAAGTTGTTGTGTAATTGGACTCTATATGATAGAATCCCAACCAACTTATATTCCTTCCTTTGTGCCACCCCCCACCTGATTTCCTCTCTGATTTTCATGATAAAAAAGAGAGCATTTGTGCACATATTCTAGATGGTCAACGGCTTGGGATGAGGAGGGGGCGTCCAAGGGTTGGGCACCCCAACAACATGCTATATATTGTCCTGCCTTGTCTAGAAATTTGACCTAGACAAGGCTCTTTCATATCTATTTATTTATGATGAATTTTGATCTAAAATTTTTGTGAAAAATAGATCTTTGAGAGATATTTTAGGTATATGAAAATCATAGGAAAAGGATTCTTGGGTGTTGGATTTTCATAGATACAAAACTAGGTGTCTAGGTGAGAGTAAGGAGAAGAAGAAGAGGGTCTTCTTCTAGGATTGCTATGTTCACCTTTTTCCTTCCTCCTTCCTTGACCTTTCTTAAAGTGTCTCACATATAAAAGCTCCTCTCTTCCTTATCCAATCTGGAAGAGTCCAATTCTAGAAGAAGGAGGGATCTGATTGACCGTCAAAGAAGGATCAGCACAGTACTAGCATACTGTGCTGATTTCCTGCATCAGAACTTCTGATTGTGATCGTAGGCTCGTGTGGATGACTCCTAGAGGTCGGATGCATGTGTAGCTTGCAACTTCATCCTCAAGCCTGGTCAGTAAGTTAGATCATCCAACTTACATAGGTAATAGAGCTGATCTATTATTTTTATACCTGCATTAGATGTAGTGTATATACATGTTGATGTGATCAATATGTTTTAATTTCTTCTTTATATTTTAATTTTTGATTTAATGACATGCCATGATCATATAATAGATCCTAGATCTAGGATATTTTTTGATATTTAAAATTAATTTTGATTAATTTCTTTTTTTTGCTGTCAGATCTTGAAAAAGTTTCATGATCTGATCCTGAAATCCTAAATCCGGTTCCTTCAGAGAGGCCCTTTCAACGGCCCTTTTGTATCCCAATAACCTTGATAGGGATAGGAGGAGGATCTCACCCTAACAAATAAAATCTTCAACCCTATCAGGAATAGGAGTGAAGGAACCAGATCTAGGATTTCATAAGTAGATCTTGAAACTTTTTCAAGATCTTGCAGCGGAAGACTTAAATAAATCAAATTTTTATTTAAATAATCATGTAAACACCTAGATCTCAGATCTATTACATGATTAAGGCATGATATTAAACCAAAAATTAAAATTAAATAAGAAAGAAAAAGATTGATCAAATCAATCTAGATTTACACTACATCAAATGTAGGTACGAAGTTTATAGATCAGATCTATTATCTGAGCAAGTTTATGAAAGGATTGGTGTACAGGGCGGCAGCATAGAGTTCAAAGCAAAATTATGAAATCATACAAACCAAATCCAAATCCTAGGACCACCTTATTAGTAATTAAATTATATAGCATACATTTATAATATAAAAGAAAGTATTAGAACATACCTCTTATCGCTAAACCCTGAATTGACCCTAACTGCCGAAAGCAGTCCGTCAGGGGTTACACCAGGTGCCCACATGTTCACCCTTCAACGTTGACCAACATGGAGACTTGATCAAGACACCAGCACCTCTGATTTATATAATTAAAATTTTAATAATAAGAACTTTAATTAAATGGGCAAGAGCTTTCTTAGCCTTTATGTCACCTTCTTTGCCTCTCCTTATCTTTCTTTCTTTTTTCCTTGTCTTCTTAATTATTCTTCCTAATCTCTTTGTCTTAAGATGACTTCTTGTCCATATAAGGACAAGGTCTGGAAAAGAGAAGAGAAGATAGAAAATTGGACAACAAGGAAATACTTGTAAGAAAGAAAGATAATTTTCTGAATCATTGGACTCTCGGTGCGCACCCATATTTATAATATACGTAGAGGTGCCAACAAAATTTCTCGCATCCTTTCATATTATTATCTCATGTCCCTTCAGTCTATCTTATGCCTTATTAGATAATAACGACATGTAAACATAGTCCAAGAGATGCCTTAAAGCAAAAGGACTCTCGGACTAATTCTACGTAAGTTATTTATGAAGAGTCGCGGGCTTTCATTTTTGGCACCATCATATTCTACCATTAGATCAGATAAGTAGGCCATCCATTGGCCTTAATGTGGGACGCCCATTCAGCAAAATGGTGTGGAGATAATCTTTGAATAGTCAAAGTCCCTTGGGACTTTGACTTGGTCCAAGAGGTGCCAAGGAAAAGTGTGCGGCAAGGAGTCCTGGAAGAGTGGGCGGCAAGGAGTCCCTTCTCATGCAAATATTAATCAGATAACATAGTATTTAACCTGCAGAAGGACTCTTCTATGCCCCATATCTGATGTCCATGCCGAAATGTAAATTTACATGACATGGACAAGGGAAAAAAAGTCAAAGAAGGTAGGCGCCTACATAAACCCATGCGCCAAGGACTCTTGCGCATGAATGACTTCTGGGTGCCTACATAAACCCATGCACCAAGGACTCTTGCGCATGAATGACTTCTCATGTGCAAGAAAGAGACAATCTAGTGCATGGGATTCTGGTACGTGATGCTCCATCTGAAGCCCAATTAGTCTAGGCTAATCTAATTCAAGACCAAATATAATTTGACTCAAATTGAACCTTAATTAGCCCAAATTGGAAGCCGATTCGAATCCGATTCGAATCTAGGTGCTAGGGTTTGCTACATGTGCTAGCATGTTCAACTTGCAAACATGGTCTAATCCAATTAGATCCTTAATCAATTCTCTTTGTGTGTGACCCATTGGGTTCCACATCTAGCCAGTAGTGGGTCTGGGTGTGATTTGACCTAATCTGGTTAGAACTCAACCAAACCGATTTAGGTCAAAACTAGCCTACCCAATTTGACCAATTAGAATACTTTCTAATTTAATGATCAAATTAAAAAATTTTAATTCGATCAAACCCACAAGACATGATTGATGTCTAGCAACATATCGTGACTTTTCGAAAGATGTGAAATTTTGATGGAAATACCAAAAATATCCTTCAGTGGAAAGTTACCATGCAACTAGATCCTTCGATCACCTTGCATCCTGAATATGACTCTAGGTATGAAAATATGTCAAACCCAATATCATATTTCATTTCTCTTTCAATCTTATGATGATGATTCATTTAATGAAATATTAGAAATCATTTCTAATTTTCATCATGCTTTGATCAAAGTCTTCTTGAATCATCATTTATTTGAAGCAGGCAGGATGCAATTTTCTCTTACTAGGAGTGATCAATTCTATGTTAACCTACTCACAACCTTCACATATATATAATCCACCATATTCAGATCACCCCATACATGACTTAGTCATGAATGAGTATGAACGAAAATATTGATTCATATATGTAAGGATCTATGGTAGTTTCAGGTCAAAGGACTATATGCACAACTCCACTATGAGAACCATCTATTGACATGTAAATAAGACTCCATTAGATATTCTCAACTTAGATCAATTTAGTAAACTCATTCTCTAATGAGCACCCACATTCTTGTATTAGTATCATACACAAGTGATTGTGAGATCAATCATCCTCTCAATCAAGCATACAAAGGTTGTGCTAGTCTTACCAGAAATATTGATCCCCAACTCAATATTCCATCGACCAAGAATTTTTTTTTTTAAAATTAGAATTTTAAGATTTTAGGTCTCACTGGTATGATCTCATCATAATCCTAAAACCATATCCCTAATTTATGGGATTCATCATAATCTTCAATAAATAATAAGACACTGCATATGATGAAATAAATGTCTTTATTTATTATTTTAAAATATCATTACAAGAGTTTGAAAGATAAAGAATAGCCTAAAAACAAATAAATAAATAAATAAATTTTGTTTGGCTTGAGGGCATATTTCTTTCAATCTCCCACTTGCATTAAAGTCAATTGCCCTTATATTTTAATCCAATACAATTAAGGTGGTGATCAAATAGTTGCAGTGGTAAAGCCTTAGTGAACGGATCTGCTATGTTGTTCTTTGTATCTACTCATTCTCGTTCTATGACAACATCTTATATTTCAATAATTTCATGAATGAGATGGAAGCATCTCAGAATATGTTTGGATTTATGATGAAACCTTGGTTCCTTTGCTTTAGCAACAGCTCTAGTGTTATCACAATAAAGTGGTACTAAATTCTTAATTTCAAAAATAACACCCAATTCAGTGATGAACTTCTTCATCCAGACAGCTTCCTTGGCGGCTTCACTTGCAGCTATGTATTCTACCTCAGTGATTGAGTCAGCTATAGTTGGTTGCTTAGTACTCTTCCAACTCACTGCTCCACCATTCAGAGTAAAGACATATACCTGAAATGGATTTGCTATCATCTGGGTCTGATTGAAAACTAGAATCAGAATATGCTTCTAGTTTAAGATCAGAACCACCATATACTAGAAAAATATCTTTAGTCCTTCTCAAGTACTTAAGAATATTTTTCACAGCTTTCCAATGATCCTCTCCTGGATCAGCTTGAAATCTACTTGCAATGCCTAAGGCATAAGCAACATCAGGCCTTGTACATAACATGGCATACATTATTGATCCAACAGTTGAAGCATAAGGAATAGAACTCATTCTATTTCTCTCTTCAGGTGTCTTTGGAGACATCTTTTTAGAGAGATGTATGCCTTGACTCATGGGTAAGTAACCTCTTTTACTCTCATCCATACTAAATCTTTTCAGTATTAAATCAATGTACCTAGATTGGGACAAGCCTAGCATCCTCTTAGATCTATCTCTATAGATCTTTATTCCTAGTATATAGGATGCTTCTCCCAAGTCTTTCATGGAAAACTTGTTTAATAGCCATAATTTGACTAATTGCAACATTGGGATATCATTTTCAATAAGGAGTATGTCATCTACATATAGAACCAAGAAAACTATGGTACTCTCACTAGTCTTCTTGTACACACATGGTTCATCCACATTCTTGATGAAACCAAACTCTTTCACTGTTACATCAAAGCAGATGTTCCAACTCCTTAATGCTTGCTTTAATCCATAAATGGATTTCTTAAGCTTGCATACCTGATTTGGTCTCCCATTTGACTCAAATCCCTCTGGCTATGACATATATACCACCTCCTCAAGGAAACTATTAAGGAAGGCGATCTTCACATCCACTTGCCATATTTCATAATCATGGTATGCTGCTATGTCTAGCATAATCCGAAGAGATTTGAGCATGAAAACAGGTGAAAATGTTTCATCATAATCAATCCCCTGTTATTGCCTAAAATCCTTAGCCACCAATCTGGCCTTATAGGTTTCAATTTGACCATCTGCTCCAATTTTTTTCTTAAAAATCCATTTGCATCCAATAGGATTTATATCCTCTGGTGCATCCACCAAAGTCCATACTTTATTGGTGTGCATGGAGTCCATTTCGGATTGCATGGCAGCCAGCCATTTGTTAGAGTCCTTACCTTGACTGCTTCCGTATAGGTCAGAGGTTCGTCATTCTCAATGACTTGGGCTTCATTATTCTCAATAATGAATCGGTACCTTATAGGTGTATGTCACACTCTATTAGACCTACAGATAAGAGTTATGTGTTCTGGTTCTTTTATATTTATGTGATTTTTTTGTTGAAAAATTTCTATTTATTTTTCTTGAACTTCACTAAGTTCAATATTTCTCCCACTGCCCTTTTCTAGGATAAACTCTTTTTTTATGAAAGTGGTAGGCCTACTTACAAATACCTTTTGTTCAGTAGGGTGGTAGAATATATATCCTATACTATCTCTAGGATATCTAGTAAACAGACATCTGCTTGATCTAGCATCAAGCTTATGTCCAAAATTTCTTTCGACATATGCTGGACAACCCCATTTCTTAAGATACTTAAGATTAGGTTTCTTACCTCTCTAGTTCTACATACAAATTTAGAAGATACTCTATTCAAGATGTAAATTACGATCTCCGGATATGACCCCAGAAGGAAATAGGTAATTCAGTGAAGCACATCATGGATCGTACCATATCTAATAATGTATGATTTTTTCTTTCGACTACACCATTTAATTGTGGTGTATAAGGAGGTGTCCATTCAGAGAAAATTTTTTTAACTTTATGATAATCTAGAAACTCACTAGATAAGTATTCTTCTCCCCGATCAGATCGAAAAATTTTTATACATTGCCCAATTTATTTTTCGACCATACTTTGATACTCTTTAAATTTATCAAAGGCTTCGAATTTGTGTTTCATAAGATATACATATCCAAACCTAGATAAATCATCAGTGAATGTTATAAAATAAGAGTATCCTCCTTTAGCTTGAGTTGTCATAGGACCACATACATCCATATGTACAAGTCCTAATAACTCACTTGTCCTTTCTCCATGTCCACTAAATGGAGTCTTGGTCATTTTACCCATGAGACATGATTCATAAGTTCCTAATGATTTATAATCAAAAAGATCAAAGAACTTTTCTTTGTATAACTTGTTAATCCTAGCCTCACTAATATGACCTAATCAACAATGCCAATGTAAAGTATTATTTATGTCATCTCTCTTATATTTTCTATTTTTATCGATATGAAATATATTGTCATCCAAACATAGAGTCAACAAACCATTGCTAAATATGCCAAAACAAATATTTTCATTAAAATATTTAATTATGCAATCTTCGCTTGTTACATTAAGACTATAACCTTGTTTTAATAGAAAGGGTATAGATATAATATTTCTAAAGATCTTAGGCATATAATAACAATTTGTAATCTCTAAGATCTTCCCAAAAGGTTACTTCAATATATTTGTCCCTACAGCTTCTGCTTGGATAGACTCTCCTCCAGCGCCATAGAGCTTGAAGTCACCTTTATTCAAACTCTTAATTTTCTATAGCCTCTGCAAAGATTTGTAGATATGAAAACCACAGTTGGTATTTAATACCCAAGAGTTTGTAATGAAAGAATTTAATGACAATATAGTATGTATCGCATACATATCTTTTGGTACATTATTTGCACCAGACTTCACAGTTGCAAGGTAAGCCTTGCAATTCCTCTTCCAATGATCTATTTTGCTGGAGTGAAAATAGGTCATCTATCTAGAGACCTTCTTCCCCTTTTTCTTTTTATTTATACCACCTTTAGGGTTTAGCCTCCTCTTTGAACCCTTTTTGCCTACCTTCTTCTTGGAGATCTCATCCACAAGAAGACGAGGAGCCTTATCCTTCTTGATATGGCTTTCTACTATCTTGAGCATATTTAACAGCTCAGGCAAGAAAGAATTCAGTTTGTTCATGTGATAGTTCATGATAAACTGAAAAAATGATTCTGAGAGTGATTGCATGATCAAATCATAACTTAACTCTCCATCCATAACAAAACCTAATTGACTTAATCGAGTGATTAGGTCAATTACCATCAGAACATGATTTTGTATGGATGTTCCTTCTGTCATTCTTGCATCGAATAATTGCTTCGATGTCTCATATCTATCAGTCCTACTCTACTCTCTATAAATCACTTTTAGATTGAGCAATATGGACTGAGTGTCCATGCCACCAAGCTGCCTCTGTAATTCATTACTCATGGAGGCAAGTATGATGTATTTGATAGTAAGAAAATTATTTTGCCGCGTCTTGTATGTGAACTTATCTTCATCTATGGCATCTTTTCCTAATATCTTAGGATCAGTGGTATCAAGATAATAGGATAGTTTTTCTTGACTGAGTACTATTTTTAGGTTTTTTAGCCAATCCACATAATTTGGACCAGTCAATTTATTTGTATCCAAAATTGAATGCAATAAAAGTGAAGAAGCCATTTAATCTACATAATAAAGAACAATACGTAAGCAAACAATTCATGAGGACATACATAATTAAATTAGGACTTTAATTTAATTATGTCTCCCACTATTTAATCAAAATCTTAACACTCTAATTGATTTTCTTAGTGAGAATAAGACCCTAATTCCTTGTAAAAGGTCTTGTGGTTACACAACAAATCTGTTATAAGTTCAAAGGTAGGAATCTCTTTCCAATTATATTTTATGCAACTCTCAATAAAAAATTCTTGCCTCTAAAACATTAATAGCCTTGTATTAATACAACAAACTTTAATGCTTTAATTAAGTAGAATCCTTCATTTCTATATAGTCAAAATAAAATACAACTGCTCTTGTGGTTACACAACAAAGTAGCATTTTTTAAAATGCTGTAAGCATGTCAATGCATCAAATTAATATTACATCATTCCCCATGATAGATCTTGTGGTTACACAACAAAACTAATATGGTTTTGGATATAACAAGGACCTAGCATGAAAGAAGGCCTTAATCTAGTGAATATAATACTAAGCATTTCAATCTAGAATTAAATTAATTGAATCGGCCAGATAAGTGGGAGAGAAGTAGGAGCCCCCCCATTGCTTTCTTTAGACACCAATAAATTAGCCAGGTCAGACAACAAAATTAATTAAAAAATATATTCTCTTTACCAATCATGAGCCACCTTTTCTACACACCGACTGACCAATTAGACATCCAGACCGATTCAGCTATTGGTTAATTACGCTATAACTTAATATAATTTTAAAAAGGCATTTAAATGGTCTCGATGCACATTTTGACTTAAATCAAATAAAATGCATGAAAATATCAATTATGATAAATATATATATATATTAATATGTATAATTATTTTAGGACAACCATGGTTACATAGTGAATACTTTTCACTATGTTAGGGCAATCTTTACAGAATAATATATACATCATAATCTTATTATAATAAATAAAAATAAAAATATGATCACGTCATATAAATAACATGCTAATAAAAAGATCATATCATATTTTCATTTATGCCATTATAATATAAGCAAAGTAATATATGATTTAACCTAATAAGGCTTGCTCTAATACCACTGAAAGGATTGGTGTACAGGGCAGAAGCACAGATTTCAAAGCAAAATTATGAAATCATACAAACCAAACCCAAACAATAGGACTACCTTATTAGCAATTAAATCATATAGCATGCATTTATAATATAAAAGAAAGTATTAGAACATACCTCTTATCGCTAAATCCTGAATTGACCCTAATTACCAGTAGCAGTCCGTCAGGGATTCCACCAGGTGCCCACATGTTCACCCTCCAACATTGATCCACGTGGAGACTTGATCAAGACACCAGCACCTTTGATTATATAATTAAAATTTTAATAACAAGAACTTTAATTAAATGGGCAAGACCTTTCTTAGCTTTTATGTCACCTTCCTTGCCTCTCCTTACCTTTCTTTCTTTTTTCCTTGTCTTCTTAATTTTTCTTCGCAATCACTTTATCTTAAGATGACTTCTTATCCTTATAAGGATAAGGTCTGGACAAGAGAAGGAAAGAAAAAAAATTAGACAAAAAGAAAATACTTATAAGAAAGAAAGATAATTTTTTGGATCATTAGACTCTCGGTGCACACCCCTATTTGTAATGTACATAAGGGTGCCAACACAATTTCTCACAGCCTTTCATATTATTATCTCATATTCCTTCAGCCTATCTCATGCGTCATCAGATAATAATGATATGTAGACTTAGTCCAAGAGGTGCCTTAAAGCAGACGGACTCTCGAACTAATTCTACGTAAGTTATTTACGAAGAGTCGTGGGCTTTCATTTTTGGCGCTATCATATTCTACCATTTGATCAGATAAGTAGGCCATCCATTGGCCTTGATGTGGGACGCCCATTCAACAAAATGGCATGGAGATAATCTTTGAATAGTCAAAGTCCCTTGGTCCAAGAGGCGCCAAGGAAGAGTGGGCGGCAAGGAGTCTTGGAAGAGTGGGCGGCAAGGAGTCCCTTCTCATGCAAATATTAATCAGATAACATAGTATTTAACCTATAGAAGGACTCTTCTACACCCTATATCTGATGTCCATGCCCAAATATAAATTTAAGCGACATGGAAAAGGGAGGAAAAGTCAAAGAAGGTGGTGCCTACATAAACCCATGCACTAAGGACTCTTGTGCATGATGACTTCCCACGCGCAAGAGAGAGACTCTCTGCCGCATGGGATTCTAGTATGTGATGCCCCATCTAAAGCCCAATCAGTCTAGGCTAATCTAATTCAAGACCAAATCCAATTTGTCTCAAATCAAACCTTAATTAGCCCAAATTGGAAGCCGATTCGAATCCGATTCGAATCTTGGTGCTAGGGTTTGCTACATATGCTAGCATGTTCAACTTGCAAACATGGTATAGTCCAATTAGATCCTTAATCAATTCTCTTTGTGTGTGATCCATTTGGTTCCACATCTAGCTAGCAGTGGGTCTAAGTGTGATTTGACCTAATCTAGTTAGAACTCAACCAAACCAATTTAGGTCAAAACTAGCCTACCCAATTTGACCAATTAGAACACTTTCTAATTTAATGACCAAATTAAAAAATTTTAATTCGATCGAACCCATAAGACATGATTAACGTTTAGCAACGTATCGTGACTTCCTAGAAGATGTAAAATTTTGATGAAAATATCAAAAATATCATTCAGTGGAAAGTTACCATGCAACTAGATCCTTCGATCATCCTGCATCCTGAATATGACTCTAGGTATAGAAAAATATGTCCAACCCAATATCATATTCATTTCTCTTTCAATCTTATGATGATGATTCATTTAATGAAATAATAGAAATCATTTCTAATTTTTATCATGCTTTGATCAAAGTATTCCTGAATCATCATTTGTTTGAAGCAAGCAAGATGCAATTTTCTCTTACTAAGAGTGATCGATTCCATGTTAACCTACTCACAACCTTTATATATATAATCCACCATATTTAGATCACCCCATACATGACTTAGTCATGAATGAGTATGAACCAAAAAATGGATTCTTATATATAAGATTCTATGGTAGTTTCAGGTCGAGGGAATATATGCACAACTCCACTATGAGAACCATCTAATGACATATAGATAAGACTCCATTAGATATTCTTAACTTGGATCAATTTAGTGAACTCATTCTCTAATAAGCACCCACATCCTTGTATTAGTATCATACACAAGTGATTGTGAGATCAATCACCCTCTCAATCGAGCATACAAAGGTTGTGCTAGTCTTACCAGAAACGTTGATCCCTAACTCAATGTTCCATCGATCAAAAATTTTATTTTTTAAATTAGGGTTTTAAGATTTTAGGTCTCACTAGTATGATCTCATCGTAATCCTAAAACCATAGTCCTAATTTATGAAATTCATCATAATCTTAAATAAATAATAAAACACTGCATATGATGAAATAAATATCTTTATTTATTATTTTAAAATATCATTACATGAGTTTGAAAGATAAAGAACAACCCAAATAAATAAATAAATAAATAAATTTTGATTAGCTTGAGGGCATATTCCTTTTAGTTTAGACATTCTAACTTACTAATCTAGGCTTGAGAATGAAATCATGAGCCGCACATGTGTCCAATCTCTAGGAGTCATCCACACAAGCCTACGATCTTTGATCTGAAGTCCGATGCAGAAAATCAGCATAGCATGCTAGTACTATGCTGATCTTTCTTCGATGGTCGATCCGATGATCCCTTCTTCAAAATTTGGACTCTCCAAAATATGAGAAGGAAGATGAGAGTTTGCTAAACTGAGACTCTCTCAGAAAAACTCTAATGAAAGGAGGAGAGATTGAAAATAAAATAGTCCTAGAAGAAGACCTTCTTCTTCTTCTCTTTTCTCTCACCCAGACACCTAGTTTGGTGCCTATGGAACCCCCACGCCCAAGGATCCTCTTTCTCTGATCTTTGCACATCCAAACATCTGCCAAAGCTTTATATTCCATGAAAAAATTAGAACAAAATTTGTCCTATAAATAGAAAAAAAGAAGTCCAATTTAGGTCAAATTTCTAGACTAGGAATATCCAAACATGAGAAGTTGTTGGGGCATCCAACTCTTGGGCGCCTCTTCCATAATTTTTGATGTGGACCAGCAAGGGAGGGCACACAAAAAAGAAGATTATTTTCATAGAATAAGAGAAGAACTAATTAAAAGAGGGGGCAGCACTCAAGGAATGATATTTTGGTCAACAAGAATTTTATCTCATAGAATCCTAAGCAAAACCAATTCCTCCTTTGACTTAGGCTTCCACCTAACTTCCAAATATGACTTGGAGGGAGAGAGAGGGTGTGAAAATTAGGAAGAAAAGAATTTTTCATGAAAAATAACTAAAAAATAGGTATGGGGGGCGTTGGGACCAAGGTGGCGCAAGGAGATTGGGAGTCCTAGTCACATTAGGACTCCTATTTTGACTTGGTCAAATAAGATATTTTAACCAAATAAAATTAAGATTAAATCAACCTAATTAAATAAGGCCATCATCCATTTAAGATCTTAATTAAATTAGATTTAATTAGATTTAATTCTAATTTATTTTTTAATCAAATTAGAAAATTGGGTTAATCAGAGTCCTAGTTAGACTAGGACTAATTCTTCCTTTCACTTGGCTTATCTAATAAATTAATTTAACTTGATCCAATCAAGTCCAAACTAAATCTAATTAAATTATATTTAATTAAACTTAATCTCAGTCTATTGGCTTAATCAAATTAAGCCAATTAGCAATTCAATTACTAATCAATCCTCTTGCAACACTTACACTAGGTTAAACACCAATCGTACTGATTATTTCATCCTAAAATGATTCTTAATCATTGATCAACCATCCAATTAGATCATAAAATCTAATGTGTGTGACCTCATAAGTCCTAATCTAAGTCGATAGCATAGAAATAAATTTTTATACCAATCAAATTGATAATCTAGCAATGATACCCAACAACCGGATAGGTACAAAAATTTGTTCCTATGCTACCGACTTAGGTTCGAACCAATGAGGTCACACACATTAGATCTTATGATCTGATCGGATGGTTGATCAATGATTAAGAATCGTTCTAGGGTTAAACAATCAATATGATTGGTCTTCAACCTAGTGCAAGTGTTGTAGGAGGATCGGTTAGCAATTGAATTACAAATTGGCTTAATTTGATTAAGCTAATAGACTGAGATTAAATCTAATAAATATAATTTAATTAGATTTAGTTTGAACTTGATTGGATCAAGTCTAATTGATTTATTGGACAAGCCAAGTGCAAGGAAGAACTAGTCCTAGTCTAACTAGGACTTGGATTAACCCAATTTTTTAATTTGATTAGAAAATAAATTATAATTAAATCTAATTTAATATAATTTTATTAAGTCTTTAAATAGGTGAAGGCATTATTTAATTGGGTTGGTTTAATCTTAATTTTATTTGATTAAAAGATCTTGTTTGACCAAGTCAAAATAGGAGTAGTAGTGTGACTAGGACTCCCTATCACTTGCGCCACTTAATCCTCACGCCCCATGCCCTTTTTGTTTTGTTTCTTACATGAAAATTCTCCACTCCCATGGCTTCTCACATCCTCTTTCTCTCCTCCTTTTCTCATAAGGCAATTTGTTGGAAGACCAAGTCAAAAGAGGAGTTAGTTTTGCTTAGGATTCTGTGAGATAGAATCCTTATTGACCAAAACATCTTTTCTTGAGTGCTGCCCCCTCTTTTAATTAATTTTTCTATTATCTTATAAAAATAATCTTCTTTTTTGTGTGCCCTTCCTTACTGGTCCATGCCATAAATTATGGAGGAGGCACCCAACTCATGTTTGGATATTCCTAGTCTAGAAATTTGACCTAACTTTGACTTTTCTTTTCTTCTATTTATTGAATGAATTTTATTCTAAATTTTTTATGAAATATAGATCTTTGAGAGGGGTTTGGGCTATGCAAAAATCAAAGAATGAGGGTCCTTGGGCATCGGGGTTTCATAGGCACCAAACTTGGTGTCTAGGTGGGAGAAAAGAGAAGAAGAAGAGGGTCTTCTTCTAGGGCTATTTTATTTTCAATCTCTCCTCCTTTCTTTTGAGTTTTTTTTGAGAGAATCTTAGATTAACAAACTCTCATCTTCCTTTTCATACTTTGGAGAGTCTAAATTTTGAAGAAGGGAGCATCGGATCGATCGTTGAAGAACGATCAGTATAGTACTAGCATGCTATGCTGATTTTCTACATCGGACTTCAAATCAGAGATCGTAGGGTCATGTGGATAACTCCTGAAGGTCAGATGCATGTGCAGCTCATGACATCATCCTCAAGCCTAGATCAGCAAGTTAGAATATCTAAGTTGCTCAGGTAATAGATATGATCTATAAACTTCATACCTGTATTTGATGTAGTGTAGTTCTAGGTTGATTTGATCAATCTTTTCTTTCTTGTTTGACTTTAGTTTCTGATTTAATATCATGACTTGATCATGTAATAAATTTATGATCTAGGTATTTATATATTTATTTAAATAAATATTTTAATTTATTTAAGTTTTTCAGTATAAGATCTTAAAAAAGTTTTAAGATCTACCTGTAAAATCTTAGATCTGGTTCCTTCAATTAGTATTAGAGCAAGGTTATTGTTACATGATTTTTGTGCATAGTTATATTATTTCATATATTAGATCTAATTTATAATCTAATTATTAAATTTAAAATTTAAAAAATAAAAAAATTTAGATCTCACAAACTGTCATAAGGTTGTCCTGCTGTAAGGTTTACCCCTTACAGTGAAAAGATTATCCTAGTTCATTTTGATCTAACTCTAATCATAAATTTATTAGATTTGATATAATTTTATTTATAATTTAATAGATTTAAAATAGTTTTAGATCTAAAAATAAAATATTTTTGATTGCATGGACTGCCATAAGGTTGTCCTGCTGTAATGTTTATCTCTTACAGTGAATAGATTGTCCTAGTAAATGCTGATCTAAAATATTGATCATAAAATTTTAGATTAGATGTAAAAAATTTTATGATCTGATTAAAAATATTTTAATCTAATTTTAATCTTCATAAATATATTAGATTTGATCTAGAAAAATTTATGATTGATTATTATTGAAACTGTTTCAATTACATGAACCTGTTTAGATTAGATCTAAAGCAGATTCATGTTTATGTTACTTGCATATTGATTATGAATCAAATATGCAACTTGGTTGATAGAACTATATTGTAAAAATATTTTACAAACATGAAAACTATTTTCAAAAAGCCAAACCCCAACCCTCAGTCCAAAACTTAATTAAGAATTAGGAAGTTGTTTGATTAGGTTCTAGGATTGTAAATTGAAGATCCTGTGACACGAATCATAACACATTGGGTTAATGGGTTAGTGGGGATTAGGTCCATTAATTGGGTTAGACCTAGGACTAAATTAAAGAATGGACTTAATTAGATAATTGACTAAATCTAATCAATTATTGTCTTAGATTAGGTCAAGGATTCTCTAGATCAATTACAATAGTTATAGTTGGTCAAGTCCATATCTTTAATAAGACCCAAGATGGACTTGATTCTTGACTAGACGGTCTAGCACAAACTATTAGGTTGATCTAATTGAAACTAATTAAACCAATTAGTGTCTAAGGTAAGCTAAACCAGTGGTTTTTAATTGGCAGCCTGCTTACCTGGCTATTTCTGATGGTGTCTAAGGCAAGCCTGGCATACCCTTCCACTGATCGAACTTACCTGGCCTCTTGGTGAGATTATGTTTTGATCGGATCACTTGACTATTCGAGCTAACCCATGTCAGCTAGGTAAATCAGTTTGAGTGATTTAGGTACTCCTAGTCTAGCCTATTAATGATCTCCCTTAAGCTAACTTGGTGAAGTTAGTGAGAGGATCATGATAAGCTGGTTAATCTGACCAACTCACTTTTATAAATAAATCCTCTAAAATTATTAGGACCCTAAAATGAAATAGTTTTATGATAACTGGATCATAGCCTCCCATTAAAGTGGATGATAATGGATCCATTAGTTGGATAATCATTGGAGGGCCAAAGGCCTAGTGCTTATCGGTTGATGAAATTATCATTCATTATATGATCTCTTGGATACATCTTTCTAAAAGGTGGTTAGGTGGGCCAACCAAAGTTTGGCCTGATCATTCATTAGTTGGATGGACCAAGTATGGTCATGTTAATGGTTGGACCTAACTGGACCCTTTTCTAAGAAGGCCAAAGCCAACTGATCAGGATCTGAGGTAAAATTTAATTACTAAAAATTATTTAGAGAAATAATTGGTTATGAACCTACCCTTAGATGTACATGGGTGGGCCAACCAAAGTTGGACTTGTGTACAGTCTATGTGGATTCTAGTATCCACTAAAGAATTAGGATAATTCCTCGAGTTGGAGGTAGAGGCTACCAATTCGAATAAAATAGTAAGAGAAACTTTTTGATTAAAGTCCAAATCTTTAGGTTTAATGAATGAATTACTAATTAGATTTTGATTTTTTATTGTGCAGACATGGCCACTTCTCTATCGCTTTGATCATTGTTGGATAATAACAAATTGCTGGGACCCAACTTCAATAGCCGGTACCAAAAGTTGAAGATTGTCCTAGAGGATGAACGGAACCTATATGTGTTGATGGATCCTGCACCTAAGGAGCTAACTACCAATGCACATGGAATAGTCAGAGACACTTATCAGAAGTGGCTTAGTGACCGAACCATGGTGCACTGCATTATGCTCGTTGCGATGAGCGACGAGTTTAGTTGCAAGTTTGAGACAGCTCAGCCAAACGAAATGCTCTAAGTATTGGAGGATTCTGTTGGCACACCTGATGACGTTGAGAGGCACAAGACTAGTTGCACCATCTTCAATACTAGAATGTGGGATGGAGCCTCTATCACTGATCATGTACTGTACATGATCGAGCTGATAGAGCGCTTGAGCAAACTCGGCTTTCCCTTACATGAACAACTTGGGAAAGATGTAATACTGAACTTGCTGCCCATGTCCTATCTCTCTTTTCTTACTCATTATAGAATGACAAAGCCTGAAGTAAACTACCATGGCTTACTGGGGTTACTTCAAAACTTTGAGAAGGATCACGAGCTCTATTAAGAGTCGGTGAACTTAGTGGAAGGTTCATCTTCTGATTCTCGACCCTTTAGGAAAGTGAAGAAGAACAGGAAAAAAAATAAAGAAGGTGCATGTTTAGGCTAGGACATTAGTGCAGGGCCAGACTAGGAAGATCAAGCCCGATAAGAGTCAAGCTGAATGCTTCTTTTGCAAGAAGCGGAGGCACTAAAAGAGAAACTATCCTTAGTACATTGCCTTCCCGATCCCGAACAGGCAAAGAAAGAAGCAAGCTATTGCTGGGCAAGGTATTTATATGATAACTCCTTGCATTTTTTTTATTTATGATATTACTAACTGGGTATTGGATACCGATAGCCCTTACCATATTTATAATTCATTGCAGGGGTTGTAGGTCAGTAGAAGATTCAAGCAAGGCAAGAGATTCCTGAACATTGGAGATGGAAGACTAGTTCTAGTTCTAGCTTTAGGAATTTCGAAACTTGTATTTGAATCTCATACCATTGTTCTTAGTGATTGTCATTTTTGTCCTAGTTTCTTTTTAAATATCATTTCTGCAGACCTTTAGGCCATGAACAATTATGAAATTTCAATAAAGAAATGAGTTTGTAATGCCATTGTGATGGTGTTACTGCTTGCTATGGATAATTGAACAATGGTATATATATGTTATTACAATCTATTAATATAGTCTATTCTACTGGCAAGCATCCTAGATTAGATAGTATATCAAATATCTACTTATGGCACTATAGGTTAGATCATATAAATAAGAATAGGATAAATAGATTGACTCAGGAGAAAATTCTTAAAGTTAATGATTGTGAATCACTTCCAACCTGTGAGTCCTGTCTTCTTGGTAAAACGACCAAATCACCTTTTACTAAAAAAGGTGAGAGAGCCAATGAGCTCTTGTCTAGTACATACTGATGTGTGTGGACTAATGAGCAAAAGTGCCAAAGGTAGATATATCTACTTCATCAATTTCACAGATGATCTATCTAGATATGGATATGTCTATTTGATGAAATATAAGTCGGATTTTTTTAAAATATTCAAACGATTCCGAAGTGAAGTAGAAAAATAAATTGGAAAGAGTATTAAAACTCTTCAATCTAACCGAGGAGGAAAATACCTTTCTGGTGAGTTTCTCACATATCTAGGAGAGAATAAAATTCTCTCCCAATGGACTCCTCTTGGAACACCATAACATAATGGTGTGTTTGAAAGGAGGAATCGGACTCTATTAGACATGATCCGATTCATGATGGGATTTGCCAGCTTGTTGATATCCTTCTAAGGACATGCACTCAAATCGACTTGTTATCTATTAAATAGGATTTCAAGTAAGTCTATAGTCAAAATTCCATATGAGATATGGATAGGGCATAAGCCAGCACTTTCACACCTTAGGGTTTTGGGGTGTCCGACTTATGTCAAACAGTTAGTTACAGACAAACTTAGACCTAGATTTGATAAGTGTACATTCATAGGGTCCCCAAAAGAGATCAAAAGATACTATTTCTACCATGCTAATGAACAAAAGGTGTTCATTAGCCTTAGGGCAACCTTTTTAGAAAAGAAGTTTCTTAGTGAAGGAACTATTACCTCTAAGATTGAACTTGATGAAGTTCAACAGGTAGAAAGTCCAACACAGAATGTTGAGCCTAAGTGGAATTTGATTAGATCAAATCTGAAGCCTAATGAACCCGCACCATTAAGGCAATCTGGTAGAGTACCGCACCATTCGGACAGATACTATGGATTCTTGATCCAGGATGGTGATCCCATCAAACTCAATGAGATTGATAAGGATTCGATCACTTATATGGATGCGATGCAAAGATCCAATTCTGAGAAATGGTTAGAAGCCATGAGATCCGAAATGAATTTCATGAAGGTCAATGATGTATGGACATTAGTTGACCCACCTGAAGGGGTTAAACCCATTGGGTGTAAATGGGTCTTTAAAAGGAAGAGGGGTGCAGACAGAAAGGTGGAGACCTATAAAGCTCATTTGGTTGCCAAGAGGTATCATCAATGTTATGGTATCGACTATGATGAGATGTTCTCTCCTATGGCAACACTCAAGTCCATTCGGATCATGATTGCCATTGCTGCCCATCTAGACTATGAGATCTAGCAGATAGATGTGAAGATAGCTCTCCTAAATGGAGAATTGACTGAAGAGGTGTTTATGATACAACCTAAAGGATTCACATCCACAGATGAGTCGAAGGTGTGCAAACTTTAGAGATCCATTTATGGATTGAAGCAAGCATTTTGGAGTTGGAACATGTATTTTGATAAAGTGATCAAAATGTATGGCTTTGTTAAGAATGGAGAAGAATCCTACTTTTACAAATCGGTAAATGGTCCAGCAGTGGTATTTCTTATTTTATACGTGGACGATATTCTCTTAATCGAAAATGACATCCCCATACTACAAGGAATAAAAGTCTAGTTACCATCATAGTTCTCCATGAAGGATCTGGATGAAGCATCCTACATCCTAGGGATGAAGATCTATAGGTATAGATCTAAAAGGATGCTTGGTATATCCTAGTCCACGAATATAGAAACTATGCTGAAGAGGTTCAGCATGGAGAATTCTAAAAAGGGCTATCTTCCGATAGACTAAGAAATTTCTCTCTCTAAAAATGATTGTCCAACAACTTTTGAAGAGAGAGAGTGTATGAGTAGCATCTCATATGCTTCGGTAGTAGGATCTATTATATATGCAATGACATGTACGAGAACAAACGTGGCAAACTCACTAGGAGTGGTGAGTAGATACCAGTCTGACCCTAGAGAAAATCATTGAAAGAGGGTTAAAACCATCCTTAAGTATTTGAGAAATACTAGGGACCAAATGTTAGTTTATGGTGAGTCGATCTGAAGCTTGTGGGGTTTAAAGACTCCATCTTTCAATTTGACCATGAGGACAGTAAAAGTATGTCGAGGTATATTTTTACTCTAAATAGTGGAGCCATCTGCATAAAAAGTTTCAAGTAGCATATAGTGGCTGACTCTATTTGCAAAGTAGAGGATATAGCAGCATCAGATGTAGCAAAGGTAGCTGTATGGCTGAGGAAGTTCATCATCGAGCTCAGAGTAGCACCCTCCATTGATGGTCTAGTCCTACTCTACTAAGTCAGCACTGGCACCATAGCACAAGCAAAGGAACCGAAGGCACACCAGTGGACAAAGCACATTCTGTGCATTTTTCATTTGGTTCGTGAGATCATAGATCGTAGTGATGTCAACCTTTAGAAGATCAACGTAAAGGAGAACCTAACCAACCCCTTCACTAAAGCCCTGGTAATTAAGGAGTTCGACAACCATAAGTCGAAGGTGGGTATTAGATACTGTGTCGAGTGGCTTAAGGATAAGTGGAAGTTGTTGAAAATTATGTCTCAAAGCCAATCATTAGCCTATTGACGGTTGAGCTATTTTATAATTATAATTGATTTATTAATTAATAAAAATATTTTGGCATCATTTTCATCATAAGTTTACATCTTCTAATGAACTCCATTATTGTGATGAAATCCTCAGGACTGTTTAGTTTCGATAAAGAGAGGATTTATCGATTAGTCCTTAAATTTGTTTACGACCAAATGATAGGCTATTAATTAGAACAACAGCATCTATCGAGCATAGATCGCTATATGCCATATAGGTTGGTTGTCCTTGTAACCAAGGAGTATGAAGATACTATTATGGCATATAGGTGAGATGTATGGGTACATCATCATTGAACGTGACCAACTCGAGAGCATTCTATTATGAAGAATATCTCTGATGAGATATAGGTATAAGTATCTCTTAGACCTGAGATCACCTCAGTGACTTGCAAGCAACTCACTGTATTTTGGTACTGAACTAACTAAATTTCTAATTCAGCAATGGAAGGCTTTCGGGCATAGTCATGTACTTACAAAGTCGGAGTGTGATCAAGATGGAATTGACCACTCCAATAGTTGGAGAAGAATGTATCACTGTATTTCAATATAGCAAAATCTTGGCCAGGATAATCCATCAGATGGATTTGATATTTTGAAATATAATGTGGACAACCTAATCAAAGTTGATAGTTGAACTCTGATGTATCCTACGAGCATTGTGATCAAGAAAATGAATTATATGAAAACTATATCCTCATGGGTTCTAAGGATGGTGTTCTACACCTTCAACCTATCCGACCGTCGGATATCATTACTAGATGGTCACTTCGATTGATACAGAAATTTATTCCTATGCCACTGGCTTAGGTTTGAATCTATGAGGTTATATACATTAGAGCTTATGATCTGATCAGATGGTTGAATAATAATTAAGAATCGTTCTAGGGTTAAACAATCAATACGATTGGTGTTTAACCTAGTGCAAGTGTTGCAGGAAGATTGATTAGCAATTGAACTGCTAATTGACTTAATTTGATTAAGCTAATAGGCTGAGATTAAGTCTATTTAAATATAATTTAATTAGATTTGGTTTGGGCTTGATTGGATCAAGTCCAATTGGTTTATTGGATAAGCCAAGTGCAAGGAAGAACTAGTCCTAGTCTAACTAGGACTCGGATTAACCTAATTTTTTAATTTGATTAAAAAATAAATTAAAATTAAATCTAATTTAATCTAATTTAATTAAGTCCTTAAATGGGTTAGGGTTTTATTTAATTGGGTTGGTTTAATTTTGATTTTATTTGGTTAAAAGATCTTGTTTGACCAAGTCAAAATAGGAGTCCTAGTGTGACTAGGACTTCCTATCACTTGCGCCACTTAACCTCACACCCCATGCCCTTTTTGTTTTATTTCTTACATAAAAATTCTCAATTCCCATGGCTTCTCACACCCTCCTTCTCTCCTTCTTTTCTCATAAGGCAGTTTGTTGGAAGACCAAGTCAAAAGAGGTGTTAGTTTTGCTTAGAATTCTATGAGATAGAATCCTTATTGACCAAAACATCTTCCCTTGAGTGCTGCCCTCTCTTTTTATTAATTCTTCTCTTATTATATGAAAATAATCTCTTTTTTTGTGCACCCTCCCATGTAGGTCCATGCCAAAAATTATGGAGGAGGCGCGGGAGGCGCCCAAAAGTTGGGCGCCCTAATAACTTCCCATGTTTGGATATTCCTAATCTAGAAATTTGACCTAACTTGGACTCTTCTTTTCCTCTATTTATTAGATGAATTTTATTTTAATTTTTTTATGAAATATAGAGCTTTGAGAGAGGTTTGGGGTGTGCAAAAATTAGAAAAAGAGGGTCCTTGGGCATGTGGGTCTTCTTCTAGGGCTATTTTATTTTCAATCTCTCCTCCTTTCTTTTGAGTTTTTTTTGAGAGAGTCTCATATCAGCAAACTCTCATATTTCTTCTTATGCTTTGGAGAGTTCATATTTTGAAGAAGGGAGCATCGAATCGATCGTTGAAGAAGGATCAGCACAGTACTAGCATGCTGTGCTGATTTTCTGCATCATACTTCAGATCAGAGATCGTAGGCTCGTGTGGATGACTCTTAGAGGTCAGACACATGTACAGCTCATGACATCATCCTCAAGCCCAGATCAGTAAGTTAGAATGTCTAACATGCTCAAATAATAGATATGATCTATAAATTTTATATCTGCATTTGATGTAGTGTAGATCTAGGTTAATTTGATCAATCTTTTCTTTCTTATTTGATTTTAATTTTTGATTTAGTATCATGCCTTGATCATGTAATAGATTCGAGATCTAGATGTTTACATATTTATTTAAATAAATATTTGATTTATTTATGTCTTTTGCTATAAGATCTTGAAAAAATTTCAAGATCTATCTGTAAAATCCTAGATCTGGTTCCTTCATCAAGAATGGGAGGATGACCTCATCCTGATAAGGGGACATAGGGAGAGGCCCTTTCAATGGCCCTTTTGTGCCCCAATGATATAGTTAGAGATAGGAGGAGGAGCTTGCCCTAATGAAGGAAAAGATCAACCCTTACAGGAACAGGAGGAGGACCTTATCCTGATAGAGGGACACAAGGAAAGGCCCTTTAAACGGTACTTTTATACACTAATGATTTTGTTATGGATAGGAGGCAGACCTCTTCCTAACAAAGAAAAAGGATAATCCTGTCAAGAACAAGAGGATGACCTTGTCCTGATAGGAGGACACGGAGAGAGATCCTTTCAATGATCCTTTTGTGCCCCAATGATCTTGTTAAGGATAGGAGGAGCTTGTCCTAATGAAGAAAAATGCTAATCCTATTAGAAATAGGACCTCATGCTAATAGGGGGACATAGGGAAAGGCCTTTTCAATGGCCCTCTTGCACCCCAATAACTTCGTTAGGAAAATGTGGATGACCCCGCCGAGACACAAAAGATGCAAAGACCCAATTGTACATACCCAAAAAAAAAAAAGACTTACCCAAGAGCCATCATCTATAATTAAAGGGTACATATGCTATGATGAACTACAATCATTATCGAAGGATAACTTCATAATCACGAACAAAGAAGAAGAAGAAGAAGAAGAAGAAGAAGAAGAGAGTGAAAAAACTACAAAAGCATACGTCTGAGATGAGACATTCGAAAAGTAGTATTTCATTAAAATAAAAGTTTGGCACATGGAAAGGTCTGCAGAACTAGTTAAAAAATTGAGAGAAGAAGATGAGAAAAAGATGTAGAAGTCCTACTCGGAGTCATATTTTGGACTACCAGTGCCAGCCAACACCAGGGATAACTTCATGTCTTTAATCTTTTTCCAAGATCCCACTGAGCTTCCAGGCTTTTACTTAACAACTTCTTATGCCTCCAGGAGTCATCTTCAACTTTCCTCAACTTCCCTCTTAATATAGCTGACTCGACCTCCGCATCCTTCATGGTATCTTTTTGATAGATCATTTTCACCTTCAACTCCTGCAGCTCCATTTGGCTATTCCCATACAAAGTAGATAAGCTCTCTAAAGAGTTCCATAAGGACATGACCTCTGCCAAGTCCCTGCTTAGGCTAGCTTGAGCCTCTTCGAATAGTTGTCACCGAAGTCAAGTGATCTCATCATCGGCTCTTTGAATCATTTCCTTGAGGTTGGCAACTTGGCCACACCAATCGCATCTATATTCATTATGAGAGTCTTTAGCTATCTGTAAGTTACTTTGGAGTTTAGAGAACTTCTTTATCCAATTCCAGCCATATTCCTTTTGGTTGGTGGACCATGCCGAACTTCCTTCAAGTACTCGAATCCTTTCTTGTGTGGCGTTTAGTTCGATTTCTAAAGAGCTTGCCTTGACCGTCAAGATCCATGCCTTAACACTGTCAAGCTTCTTCATCCATTCTAATTTCTCTATCAGATGGAATTTTTTATTAATATAGTTCGGGCATCCCTTTTATGGACTTGTCGAAGGTGGGTGACTTCAACTATAGCTTCTGAATAATGCTTCTTCAACTTTTGAAGCTCGTCCTCTACTTTCTTCAGTTTCTTCTTAGTTTGATAAACCTTTCTCTTCAGGTTCTTAATGATAGATCTTAAAGGAAGGCCTTGGGGCAGTGGGGTGGCATTGGCAAGGGGAGATGAAGCATGATTATCTTTATTAGGGGGATTCTAAAAAATAAGCATACCACGACACAAACTTAAAGTAAACTTATTTTCATTAATTAAAATATTTGTCAAATATAGGATAAGAAATAAATGAAAAGGAAAAATATAAATTAGGATGTCTCAGACCTCTAGGGGAGCAGCCGAGGAGTTTGATGCAGCATCAGTCGGTCGAGGCTCTTTAATGGCAAGCTCGATAGGGGGAAGGTCGGTTGCGGTAGTACATGGTCCCGCTTGTCCATCAGGAGCTTCTTTAATAAGGAAGCCAAGGTCGAGCATAGAAAACTTGCTAGCTATCCTATCCTCATAGAGCTCGAACCCTTTGATGAAGGTTTTCTGGCTAAACTTGACATTCAAGTCCCTCATCTCAGAGGAGACCTTGAACTCCTCTACTACCTAGGTCTTTGCCTTCCTGATCTGTCTCAAAACTTGCTCCTTTAGCTCAGCGATCTCGACCTCAACATTCTTCCTCCTCTCTTCTTCCAAAGCCAAGGCAGCCTTCAGCTCCGTCGATGTTTGCTCTTCCTTCTTGAGTGCCTCTTGAAGAACTCCAACCTCGGCAGCCTTCTCCTTCATGAGCCGATCGACCTGGGCGACTTTCTCTTCCTAGAGGTGAGTGACCACGGCTTGATGATTCTCCTGAGCCTTCAATACTTTCAACCTCAAGAAATTCACCATTTTGATGTGAGTGAGAAATTGGTGGCCCGATTGCAAGAAATAAATTAAGTTAGGTGCATATATATATATATAAAAGAGAGAGAAAATGGACAAGGTAATAACCTCAAGGATGGTTTCGAGGAAATTCTAAGTGCGCTGCTCATAGTCAAAGTCAGTGATCTTGTCTACCACCTCAGATATGGAAAATTTATCGACTAAATCCCTAAAGTTATCCTGGTTGCAGAAGCAATTTTCTTCCAAGTCTTCATCACCATTATCGGACTTACTGGGATGAGCTTTGTGCCAAACTTTTGTGGTGACTAACTTCTTTTTCTCCTTTCTTTTTTCTCTCCTTTCTCCTCCCGTAGGAAGCTCTAGAACTTGAGGTTTAGTAGCAAGCCTTGAAGATGTCGAAGGCGTTGTGGTCCTGTCGGCAACACCAACCTCGATAGCCGAAACAACCTCATCACCACCAGCGACCTCGGGAGTAGTGGTGGCATCGATGGGTGCTATAGAGATCAGGATATTGATCCTTGCCTTCTTTGAAGCTCAATGGGTGCTTTTATTTTTCTCTTGTGTACTTGAAACCCCTTAGCGAGCATTTCCACTATCTTAGCATCCATCTTTGAAATAAAGAAGGAGCCACAATCAAAAAAAAAAAAGTTATAAGAAGGAAACTTGTGAAATGCAAAGATATACTAGCGAGATTGAGAGGCCTAAGACCGAAGTTGAATAGAAGTTGCTCACAGAGGAATTTGGACAATGGTGGAACTTTGTGATCTTCAGTTTATTGTAGGTGTCAAGATCTTGCTTATCAAACATGGGAGCTCGGTGAACCGATTCTCTAAGAAGACCCCAAGGGGGGAGCCCTAACTCTAGGGTTGGGCAGGACATGAAGAAGAACTCCTTCCAGTTGTGAATAAAAGAAAAAGCTCCTTTCAGCAATCCTTTCTTGCCAATTTAGAGTGAGAAGTACCACCAATCCTTCGTAGAAGGATAATGCTTAAAAGTATAGTAGCTCCGAAATAAGAAAATGGTTGGACGAATTTCAGTAAAGAGACAAAGGAAGATAAAGTCAACAATGAACCTAAGGAAGTTCAGCACTACAAAGGCAAAGAAAATATTTAAAAAGCGAAAGAGGGAAATTATGAAAGAGGGGAGAGAAAGTCTAAATCTGGCATGGAAAGCTTCTAAATATAGACAAAAATAGCCTGAAGGAGGGGAACAAGCTCGATCATTTGATCTAGGAAGTTCTAATTCATACTCAGATAGGATTCCCTACTAGATTATAATTAAGGAAAGGTCATTAATGGATAAGGAACATGAAATAGTTTCGGGTATAAAATTTGGCTGGGGTCCATCCCTAAGTTCGGTCGTTTCTTTTGAATTAGGGTTTTGGAAAGAGGGACCGGATGGACTCCTAGAATTGGATGACCATAAAGTTTTGGAAGACATTTGAATCAAAAGTAATTTAAAAATCTCTAGGAAAGTAGTGATAAAAAGGTTATAAAACCTTATGGGGGAATAGTGAAACTCATATACAAGACTAAAAGGCTAAAAAACAAAGAAAAAGAAGAAGGAGAGATGGAGGACTAACCTAGGTCAGTAAGAAGACGATCGAAAAGATGAGATGTGGTCAAGAGGGACTCCGATGGCCAAAATGGTTGTGGATAAGAAGAAATAAGGTGAGACGGTCGAGAGGACAGGAATTAATCATTGATGGAGAAAAAATTGATAGAAAGGTTGGAGCACCCGGGAATGGAGAAGAATGGATGAAGGAAGAAGGAAGACTCAGAGGAAGGTGAAGAGCTAGAAAGGAGAAGTAGAAGGACTTAAATAGTCATATAGAATCAGAGAAGCTATGATTACAGACCCTCCTTTGCCGATCCCAACCTGTCACGTGCCCCACTCACCCCGAATGTCTGTCAGGATAATAATTACACCGTAATACAGAGCTTCTTGTCAGATGAGTTTTCAATGTGTTTCATCTCTTTAAGTCATTTAACATTAAAAACACCAGTGCCAATTCAAAAAGAGCCAAATTAATTCATTTTTTGAGAGCAGGAACAAGACTAGCCTCAAAGGACTTCAGCATTAGTAATTTTCATACTTCCTTCATCCAAAATTTGAACTCGAGAGTAGGAGGATAAGTGTTAGGGATAAAATAACCCTCGCTGAAGTCCTTGGCTGCCATTCAATGAGAATTCGCCAATCTTCTTAACCATAGAATAAGTGATAGGGCTAAAGTCTAATTTTCCTGATCTTGATTGGTGATGAATTCTAAATATAGATGACATCCCATATTGTAAACAATGAACTCCTTCAGTCATGTTCCTTCCGGACGGACTCCATTGGCAGTGCTCCTTCCGGATGGACTCCTTAAGTAGCACTCCTTTCGGATGGACTTCTTCAGCCATGCTCCTTCTAGATGAACTCCTTCAACAGCGCTCCTTTCAGACGAAATCCTTCAGCAGTGCTCCTTCCAGATGGACTCCTCCGATCGTGCTACCTCCACTCAAACTTAGTCGAAAAGGGCCTACTTACAGGTGACCTAGAATATGGCCAAACTTCTCGAAGCTATAGGAGACCACTTCGATGGACTTCAACTAGATGCTGGTTCACTATAAGCTGATTGACTCTCAAGCTCAGCCGACCAATCCCGAACCCAACTCGCCAACACCTGTAATCAATCAGTAAGTGCAAAGATCCCCAATCTCTATTCGAACATCCTCAAATAGATCCAAATAGCTGGCAAATCATGGTGAATGATAACTCATCCTTCATAACAAACTTCACGTGGGCTGAGCAGCCCACTACCAAATGGTTATGACTGTCACCATCAGTTTGTTATATGCTCCATCTATAAAATAAATCCTTCAGATATATTTTTCTTCATGCTCTCTTCTCTCCCCATTACTCTGCTTCTCTATTTTCTGAGCACTCCATTCCAATTGGTCAAAGAATTGACTTGAGCATCGGAGGGTCCTGTCAGAGCCACTCATCTCTAGTTTGGACTTTATTTTGTAGGTTCTGTTGATGGCCTCATCTTTTCAACTCTAGCTATCTCCAGTGTCCTCATAGATTTCTGCAGCAATACTTGGCTATCTCAAAAGTTTTCCATGAAAGGGTTCAATACTTGGTATAAAGATCTATAAGGATAGTTCAAAGAGGATGCTAGGCTTGTCCCAGTCTAGGTACATAGATTTATTGTTGAAGAAGTTCAACATGAATGGAAGTAAAAGATGTTACTTACCCATGAGTCATGGCATACGTCTCTCTAAGAAGATATCTCCTAAGACACGTGAAGAGAGATAGAAAATTAGTTCTTTCGCTTATGCTTTAGAAGTGGGATCGATAATGTATACTATGCCATGTGCTAGACTAGATGTCGCTTATGCTTTAGACATTGTAAGCAGATTTCAAGCAAATCTAGAAGAGGGTCATTGGAAAGTTATGAAAAGTATTCTCAAGTACTTAAGAAGGACTAGAGATGCTTTCCTCATTTATGATAGGTCTGATCTAAAGCTAGAAGGTTCTATAGATTCTAGTTTTCAATCTATTCCAGGTGATAACAAATCCATATCAGAGTATGTATTTACTCTATATGGTGGTATAGTGAGTTGGAAGAGTTCCAAATAGCAAATTGTAGCTGACTCAGTTATCAATGTAGAGTACATAGTTGTGAGTGAGGCTACTAAAGAAGCCATCTCGATGAAGAAGTTCATCTCAAAGTTGTGTATGGTTTCTAAAATAGAACACCCCATGCTACTTTACTGTGACAACATCGGGACTGTTGCACAAGCGAAGGAGCCAAGGTCTCATCATAAATCCAAGAGCATCCTAAAATGGTTCCACCTCGTTCAAAAGATTGTCGAAAGACATGATGTGATCATAGAGCAAGTTGATGTCAAGAATAATATAGCAGATCCATTCACTAAGGCCTTATCATAATAGCAGTTTAACCACCACCTAGATTGCATGGCATCAAATATAGGGGTGATTGGCTTTAGTGCAAGTGAGAGATTGAAAGAATTATGCCCTACAAGCCAATCGCATGTGTTATGCAATAGGACATATTTTTATATGTTATCTTCCAAACTTATGTACTTGGCATTTATTTATTAATAAATAAGGTATTTTATTTTATTATTTTGCTGCATCTTAATATTTGTGTAAGATTATAATGAACCCCATAAACTAGGATAATGATTTTAAGGCTATGATGAGATCATGCCAGTAAGACCTAAATCCTTGATAGCCCTAATCTAAAATATTTTTATTCATAAGATCATCGAGTCAGAGATCGATGATACTGATAAGATTGGCACATCCTGTGCATGCTCGAAAAAGAGAGTGGTTGATATCATAATCACTTGTGTGGTAACACTAATACAAGGATATGGATGCTCAGTAGAGAATGAATTTACTGAATTAACCTAATGAGAGAACATTTAATGGAGCCTTATAAGCATGTCAGCTATTTGTTCTCTAGTTGAAGTTATGCAAGTGATCCTTAGACCTAAGATCACCATGATACCTTGTATATATGAATCTATGTTTTGGTTTATTCCCTAGCTTAGCTCTCTGAGCCTTATGTGGGATGTTCTAGACATGGTGAAGTGTACATGAAAGTTATGAGTAGTCAACAAGAAATCGATCACTTCTTATAAGGAGAGTGAACATCCTATGTAATCTCAAAGGTTAATGATTCTAGAAGACTTTGGCCAAAGCATGATGATAATTAGAAAAAGTTTCTAATGTATCATCAATTGAATCATCACCTTCTGATGGAGATACATATGGATAAGTATTTGGGCTTGATATATTTTCATGCCCATAACTTATCTGGGATATTGTATAATTGAAGGATTGAGTTGCACAGTAATTTGCCATTGAAGGATATTTTGGTATTTCCACCAAATTTCTAATCTTATGGGTAGTCATGACATGTTGCTAGACATCAATTTTGACTTATGGACTCACATGAATTAAAAGAATTTAATTCAAAAAGTAATTAGAAAGAGTTCTAATAAATTGATGCATTTGGGTTAACCTAATCTAATCAGATTCCTTTAGGTCATGGTCCTAAGTCCACTACTAGCTAGATATGTAATCCAATAAATCACACACTTATGAATTTGATCATGGTCTAATCTAATTGGATTTATTGTAAATCTATTAGATTAAATTAATTTGCTAGCACTTGTATTAACCCAAGTTCCCAGTTAGGTTTAGTTCTAATTTATTTAAGCTAAACCTAACCTAATAACTTCACCTAATATGATTGGGTTCAATCCTATTGGTCTTCTAGATGGATAAATAAGAAAGTGTTTCATGTTATCCTATCTTTGACCAAGTCCAAGCCTTCTCCATGCCACCCATGCCCAATTTAATAATGGGCACCCCATTTTATGGAGGGATAAGAAAGAAGAGCCCTTCTTTATTGCTTATCTTAAATTCATTCTTATCTCTCCATGCCATAATGTTGCAGTATTTATTCCTTAATAAATGGAACCCAGAAGGATGTGTCCTTCTAGGTTACTCATCTTAAATGCTATGCCTAACCCATTCAATCTCACATGGAGAATTAAATCACCATGTTAGAAGGTTTAGCGCCAAGAGTTGGCACCCCTTTAGGGTCTTAGGTGCCCCTTCTTATCCTATATAAAGGGAGGCATTCCATATGGATAAGGACAACAAATTCCCTAGGTTTTAGGATTGAGAAAGAGAAGAAAAAGTTAAGAAAATTCTAAGAAAGAGACAAGAAAAAAAAAGAGAGAAAAAATGGAAAGAAAATAGGAGAGAAAAGGAAAGCTAAGGGTTGCTAATCCTAGGGTTCAGATTGTCCATGTGTTGGAATTTTTGAACCAAATCTAGGTGGTAAGATCTGTTGAGAAAAGGTTTCAAGAGAGGCTTTTGTTGAGATTAGAAGATAATCAGGTGGTGATGCAATCCATTCTTGAAGACAAAAATCAGCAGCACACATGAGAAGAAGGCTACATCACTACATCCAATTTGGAAGGGCCTTGATCAATCCCATGTGGATTGCCATTAGAGGACATCTACTTTGGTTTCTCGTGGAGATCATCCTTGCCCTGGATCGTCATCTTCTAGAAGGAATAACTTCTTACCTAATATGCATGCTTGATATGTTTGACTGAATAGTACAAAGTCTTCCTAGGTTTTTGTTCTGTTTAGCATGTTTTAAGTGTTAAAACTAGTTTAAAAATTTTGAAAACCAAATTCCACTGCATCATCGGAACCCAACACAATAGATCACGGTGGATGTCTACTCACGCAAAATTATGAAATTCAAGTTCTTTTTTAAATCTTTGTTTTTATAATTAATGATGATGCCTAGTTTATTTTGAGATTTGACCACTATCCATGCTTGTTAGATTAGATCTAATATTTATTCTGAATTTTTGAAATCATTCTGACATAAGGTTGCCCTAGCATAATGCTTAAACATTATGCTGAATGGTTATCCAAGAACGATATAGATAATTCAAATTTGAAACTTCTTTTTCACTATAATTTATCTCTAATTTAAAATTTTAAAATTTCTGCATGCATACCAGAACCCATGAGATGGGATTTTCGACACCTATAGGATGAAAACTTATGGCTCTTTTCTCTTTCCAAAAATACCCTTTTAAGACCCACAACTAAAATTTCAAGATTTATATTAAAATAATATAATATTTATATTAATATAAATATTATAATATTTATAATATATTAATATTATTTTTGTATTTATAATAATATAATATTCTTATTAATGTTAATAAAGTGTTATATTAATATGTTAATATTTATATTAAAGGAGAATTATATTTAACAATTTATTTATATCTATATTAATAAATTTATTATGTTAAATATTATTATATATATTAGTATTATATTAATATAATAAATTATTATATATCTAATGTTGTATTATAGTATATTAATACTATTGAGAAAAATGTCTCAAGATTTGGTCCATAATAAGCTCAAAACGAGGTCCAAGATGATGAATAGAATTCAACAAATCCAAAAACATCCCAAATAGTGTCTAAACAGAGGAGATATGCATGAGAAAGCTGGTTGGAGCAAGTGGAACGGCCCATGGGCCATCGAAGGGGCCCATGAGCCGATAATGGCATGGGTTAGGCCTGGCAGCATGTGATGCTGGGCCAGCCTAGATGCATGCGAGCACGGGCATGCATGGGCCACATGGGCCTAGACATGGAGCATAGTCCACGGTGGAACATAGGCTCACAGCGGCATGCATGGACCCGGAGGGCATTTTCCACATGTTTCACATAGTCTATGGCACTATTTCGTGGACCAGATTGCGATCCATTGGCTCAGAAGTGAGCCAATAATGATCAGATGGTCTAGGCATGATTAGAGGTAGTTTTGCATGATCAGATGGCTTTGGTTCAAGCTGGTCATGATCGGACAGCCATAAAGGATTCTTGGATATGATTTAGACAAGGTTTCCTACTAAAATACTATTTTAGAGATGCTAGAGTCCATATAACTCCAATTGATGAGCCATTTATTGCATCGAAGAGTTGATGATGTCCTGAAAGTACTGAGAGACTTCTTGAGAGATTTTAGAGGGCTTTTAGAAGAGTTTTAGAGCTTCTTGTTGAGAGACTCTTGTATAAGGGTTGAGTGCTAAGTTTTTGTTATATTTGTTTGATTTTATTTCTTTCATAGAGAAGTCTGTGTGCCCCATGGAGGTAGGCTTGAGGCCAATCCATGTATATTTTATTGTGTTTGTTTGTTCTTCTTTCTTCTTTCTTTTCTCGTGTGGCATCAACATCCTATTTCCATCATTATTATGATCTTGGGTGGATGATTCGTGTTTTGCAATCGAGGGATCTACCCAAATAAGTGGTATCAGAGCTTGGTTACCATGGACAAGTGGTATCAGGCAATCTATATAGAGGTGGTATTGATCGAGATTAGAAGATGAAGAAGACAAGCATAATTAAGATGGAGATCAACCAATTCGATGATAAAAGCAATTTCTTCTTGTGGCAAGCAAATGTGAAGGATGTGCTTATCCAACATGGATTGTCCGATGCTCTCTTGAATGTAAAAAAGTCGGCCATCATAGAGGAGAGGATCTAGGAGCGGCTATAGATGCAGATTGCTAGTACCATCCGCATGTATCTGATGGATAAGATGGTGATTCGTATACTTGGCGAGACTTTTCCGACAGTGCTTGGTCAAAGCTTAAGGAGTTGTACATAGCAAAGTCCCTCACCAACACTCTCTTCCTTTGGAGGCAGTTCTATCAACTATGGATAGATGAATGACAGAGCGTGCAGAAGCATCTCAGCCACTTTCAAAAGATTCTCACTGATCTTCTCAGTGTAGGTGAGAAGGTTGAGGAGAAGACCAGGACATTGGTCTTGCTAGCATCACTTTTTCCTTCATATGATACCTTGGTGACTGCTCTTCTAGTGGAGAAGAGCACTATCAAGATGGATGAAGTCACTACGGTGATTCTCTAGAATAATGTTCTCAAGAGGGAGAACCTAACTTCAAGCTCAAAAAGTGGCAGCTCAGCTTTGACGATTTCTAGAGGAGTAGGTGGTAGTAAATGGAGTAGTAGAGGATCGTGAAGAGGACGTGATGGAAAAACTATAGGATATTTAGCATGCATTTCAAAACATCTTTTAAGAAATAATAGTATAAGACTAAGATTAATCTAATCAATTTGATCATACTAATGATCTAATCATAAAAAATATCCTACCCTAGGATCATGGTATGATATATAAGCATATAGAAATCAAGAAGCAGTAAGTAGTAAATCATATGCACTACTCTACTAGTATTCAAAACACGATACCTGAGTGTGGGTAGATGATCTCCATAACTAAAATCTATGGATGGGGCTTCCTCAGATCGTGATGTAGCTATACAAAGTGTTTAGTCTCTATGGATCATCCACATAAGGCTCCAGATTCCAATTAGCTCCTTTGAAGTGCTAGATCCTCGTTGGAACCTTCGACTGCTGATCTTGATTGATCTTAATCGATCTTCTTTTTCTAGATGTTGAGATGCTCTAGAAGACTTGGAAGGATACTTGGGAGGACAAGGAAGATCTTTAAAAAATTTTGTGGAGTTGTGACACTCATAGCTCTCAATCTTACTTCCTATTAGGGCAAAAATAATCCCCGCTGAAGTCCTTAACCGCCAACCTCCCTCCTATTAGAATTCATCGATCCCCTCAGCAACAAGTTCATAATATTGAACCTTTCAACAGCACATAGAAATCGAATGATACGATCTTGAACACTTCTTCCATACGAATTTCTTCAGTTGCACTCTTTCTAGACAAACTCCTCCAATCGCACTTCTTTCAAATGAATTCCTCCAGTCACACTCCTTTCGAACGAACTCTTTCAATCGCACATCTTTCAGATGAATTCATCCAGTCGCACTTCTTTTAGATGAACTCCAATCACACTTCTTTTGGACTAATTCCTCCAGTCACACTTCTTCTGGATGAATTCCTTTAGTCGCTCCTTTTGGACGAACTCCTCCAGTCGCGCACCTTCTAGACGAACTCCTTCATTCGCACTCCTTCTAGATGAACTCCTTGCACTTCTTTCAGACGAACTCCTCCAGTTACGCTCCTTCTAGATGAACTCCTTCAATCACACATCTTCTGGATGAATTTCTTCAATTGTAGTCCTTCAGGATGAGCTCCCCCAGTTGTGTTCCTTTCGAACAAACTCCTCCAGCAATGCTCCTTCCAATCAAATTCCTTTTGGATGAACTTCTCCAGTTGTGCTCCTTCCGATAGTGCTCCTTACAGTCATGGACCTACTTAATCCCTACCACGCCTATCGGCTAGAACCATCCAAAGGAACCTTGCCAAATCACTGATACACAACAACTGCTTTGCAAAGGATGGAACACAGAACTTTAGATCTCAATTCAGGGGGCATCTACTTGTGCACGGTTCAGGTAACTTCTGAACTTATTAAAGCCATTAGACATTGACCCCAACGGATATCGGATGATCATAAGTCAACCATATACATCAAAGTCTTTGACCTACATCTGAACTCCAACAAAGGGATCTCTACTACCTACAAGTCACGATAAACAACAACTCATTCCCATAATAAACTCTACCTGGCCTGAGCAACCCACTACCAGATGGTTATGACTATCATCATTAGTTTGTTATACACTCCGTCTATAAAAGGAACCCTCCAGATATATTTCTCTCAAAGCTTTCTTCTCCTTTCTGTTACTCTGCTTTTCTATTTCCTGAGCACTCCATTTCAGTAGGCTAGAGAACTGACTTAAGCATTGAAAGGTTCTGCCAAAGCCACCCACCTCCGATTTGGATTTTGTTTTGTAGGTCTCATCAACAAGCTCATCTTTCTAACTCCAGCTACCTCCAACGTTCTTATAGATTTTTGCACCAACAAGATTGGTGCTAGAGGAAGGGTACTCTAAGCCCTTGCTCTAAAAGGAGTGTTTAGTCGATCTTGTTTACTCTATTCATTTAATCCTTCTGGATCCTTCTTCATTTGATCTCTTTCGATCCTAGAAATACCCTCAAAGAAGATAACCACCCAATGATCCACCACCTTCATCACTAGATCTGAGCCAGACACGTCTGCTCCAACACCATCATCGACACCTCAACCTCCACCACCGACGGTCATGGTGGATCTGGAGTAGTTCAACCTGCTGATGCAGTAGGTTCAAGGCCTCACCAAAATGGTGCAGGTCATGCAGTATCCCCGAGTGGCAATCCAACCAAAAAACCCCTAGGTAGAGCTTCAAAAACTAGCACTAAGAAGGGCAATCTGGATTAACAGACCCATCACCCCTAGAAAGGAAAAGCAGAGAGTAGAGAGCCCCAGCTCTAAGAAGGGAAAATCAATTTTTTTTGGGTTAGGTTTGTTCAAATCTGATTGGATCAAGAGGCATATTTCAAAAATTTCCTTTTAGATCCAAATCAGATCTAATATTTTTTAGATCTGATTTTAAGATTTGATAAATAAAAAGATTAAATTAAATTAAATCTAAATTAATGTTATCTTGATACTGGATAATTCGATTACCCATTGATGATCCTGCTGATTGCCCGAGGTTCTGGATCTAGCCATGCAAATGCCTGGCCTCTACTGGTATCCACTCAGACTGGATCTAGAGATCTTCTCTTTTTCTTTCTTTTCTCCAAAAATTAGATCTAAATCTAATTTTGAAGATCTTCAAAACATCTTTTGAAGATGTGCTGCTATCTCTTGTAGCAGTACTGCCTTCTTGCTTTCCTATCGTCTTTTGATTGCCTGAATTGCACCAACCTCATGCCCAACTTCCCTTAGGCATGAAGAGGAGAGAGAGAATTAGAAGATGGCATGGAGGAGTGAGAGGGGCAGCCTTGGGGTGTGGCTAGGAGAAAGCTCTATAAAAGTTGGGCGTGGAAAGGGTTTATTTATAGACCCTGCTGCGCCATGCAGTACTGCATCATCCCGACCAATCGCATTACTTCGTGCAATCAGATCTAAATCTGATTGGTGGGATGACATCACCTGATCCAATCAGATAAGAGCCCCATAGATTCATCCTTAGATGGCACCTAAGACTGGTCAAAGTCTATGGCTAGGGGTCATCTAAGTTGAATCCAAGAAGCAACCTAGAGTCCCATCCGTATGGAACTCCAGGCATGACACATCCTAGGAGTGTACCCCCTCCTTTCCAAATTTCAATAAGGGGACAAGCCCCTAGCTGCTCTCTAATAAGTGCATGACACATGCACAGATGTCTAAGGATCAAAGGTCAACATTTGACCAAAGTCAAAGGACAAGAATTAGTAGGTGATGAAAAATGGTAGGTGTTATCTCAAATTTATCTCATAAATTAAAATAATACTTTTCTAATCTGGACAGGCTCCAATCAGACCAGGTAAAGGTATCTGAGTGAGCATAAATATATTTGACTCAGTTGAGACAACTTTTAATGGTAATAGAAGGAGAATATTAGGCTCAATCGTATGCTAGCACGATTTTCTTGAACCTAATTGAATCTAATTCAAATCAATTAAACTGGATTAGTCTAATTCATGATATCCAGATCCAAATCCTTATTTGTGTGATCTAGTTAGGTTCAATTCTATATGGTAATGGGATATGTCATGATTTCCATCATTAACATCATCGAAAATCCTTTCGATGGATCAGAACTCTTCTGATTTAGACAACTAGAATGATCGATCATCTAAATCATTCTAATTGCTCTAAAAATCAATCAGTGACACCTAGTAGTATATGGTGGCAACCCATCAAAACTAAAAATGAACCTCTCGATGCAGCTACCTATGTGATTAAGTTCTTCTATCTTGAGCACTGATAAGATTAGGGTTAAGGTGAACTCGTCAAACCCTAATTTCTATCATATAATTTAATCATTTGATTTAAGTCCAATGTGAATCGTAATAGAAACTCTTTTTATTATTTCACTCTCTACCATGGCCATGGCTTATGGACTTGATTCTCATGATCATCATCAGACTATCTCTCTCT
>QRFJ01003825.1:0-60990 GCA_006176705.1 Cocos nucifera
TGAGATAAGATCTCCTCGAGTCTCAAAACTTAGCATCTTCTACAATCTTGACCTGGAAGATAAAGATCTCTCCCGAGCATTAACTTCAATAGGAAGATAAAGATCTCCCTACAACCTCGTTTTGGAGATAAATCTCCCCCGAGCTCAATTTCAATAGGAGATAAGATATCCTACAATCTCGGCTGGAGATAAAGATCCTTCCTCCGAGCCTCAACTTCAATAGGAGATAAGATTCGTCCTTCAACTAGGTCGGAGATAAATCGTCCCTCGAGCTTCAATTAAATAGGAGATAAGAGTCTCCTTCAACCTCAGTTGGAGTATGATCTCCTCCGAGCCTTTCACTTCACCAAAAGATAGGATTTTCTTCAACCTCGACTGGAGATAAGATCTCCTCCGATTCCTCAAACTCAATAGGAGATAAGATCCTCCTTCACCTCGATCGGAGATAAGAATCCTCCCACAAGCTTCAACTTCCAACCAGGAAGATAAGAATTCTCCTTTAAATCTTGGTTGGAGATTTAAGATCTGCCCCCAAGATTTTAACCCTCAATAAGAGATAAGAATCTACTTCAACCTCGATGGAGATAAGATCTCCCTGACCTTTCAACCTAAGTAGGAGATAAGATCTCCTTCAAATCCTCGATCGAAGATTAAGATCCTCTTACGAGTTTAAACTCGATAGAAAATAAGATCTCCTTCAATCTCGATTGAAAATAAGATTTCTCCCAGGCCTCCAATTGATCCTCCTACAATCTCGACTGGAGATACAGAATCTCCCATGAGCTTTCAACTTCAATAGAAGATATGATCTCCTACAACCTCGCTGGAGATAAGATCTCTCTCGAGCTTTAACCTAATAGGAGATAAGATCTTCCCTTTTATCTCGATCGAGATACGATCTCCTCCAACGCCTTCAACTTCAATAGGAAGATAAGATCTCTTCAACCCTAGGTCGAGATAAGATCTCCCTTGATGCTTCATCTTCATGAGAGATAGGGTCTCCTTCAACCTCGATTGGGGATAAGATCTCCTCCGAGCCTCAAACCTCAACAGAAGATAAGAATCTCCTCAAGTTCGGCTGGAGATAAGGATCCCCCGGAGCTTCAACTTTAACAGGAGATGAGATCTCGCCTTCAACCTTGATCAGAGATAAAGAATGCTCCCACTCTTCAAACTCAGCAGGAGGATAAGAAAATCCTTCAACTCGACTTGGGATAAGATCTCCCCTGAAGCTTCAACCTCAGGCTGGAGATAAGATCTTCTTCAACTAGTTGGAGATAAGATCTTCCTCTGAGCTTCACTTCAACGAGAAGATTTGGAATCTTCTTCAAACCTTTGGCATAGAGATAAGAATCTCTTCCGAGCCTCAACCTTAATAGGAGATAGGATCTTTCTTTCAACTCGATTGGGAGTAAGATCTCCCTCGAGCTCTCTTCAATAGAAAGATAAGAATCTCCTACAACCTTGACTGAAGTAAGATCTCCTTCGAGCTTCAATTCAATAGGAGATAAGATCTCCTACAAAACTCGATTAGAGATAAGATCTCTTCCAAGCTTCAGATAAAAGTAGGATCTCCTTCAACCTCGGCTAAGAGATAAGAAATCTCCCAGAGCCTTCAACCCTTAATAAGAGATTTGATTCTCCTTTTCAAACCTTGGCTGGAGAAAGATCCTCCCTCGAGCTTTAACCTCAGTAAAAGAATAAGAATCTCCTTAAACCATGGGCTAGAGATAAGATCTTTCTCAAGCTTCAACCTTTAACAGGAGATAAAGATCTCCTTTACCTTGGCCCGAAGATAATATCTCTTTCGGAGCTTCAACCTAATAGAAAGATAAGAAATCCTCCTTCAAAACTCTCTTGAAGATTAAGATCTCCTCCGAGCCTCAACCTGGATTCTCCAACAACCTCGTTGGAGATAAAATCCTTCGCTGAGCTTCAACTTCATAAGGAGATAAGATCTGCTAAGTCACCTCGACTGGAGATAAGATTTTTTTCGAGCTTCAACTTCAACAAAAGAATAAAGATCTCCTGCAAACCTCAACTGGAGATAAGAAATCTTCCTCCGAGCTTCCACTTCATAGTGAGATAAGAATTCTCCTTTCAATCTCGATCGCAAGGATAAGATCTTCCTTGAGCTTCAACTTTAACAGAAGATAAGATCTCCTTCAACCTCCGACTGGAGATAAGATCTCCTCCAAGCTCAACTTCAAATGAGAGAATAGGATCTTTCAACCCTTGCTGGAGATAGGAACTCACCCCGAGCCTCAACCTCATAGAAGATAGAATCTCCTTCAATCTCGGTCAGAGAAATAAGATCTCTTCGAGCTTCAAATTCAACAGGAGATAAGATCTCCTTCAAACCTCGATCGGAGTAAAATCTTCTCCGAAGCATCAAACCTCAAATAGAAGATTAGGATCTCCTTTCAACCTCGACTGAAGATAAGATCTCCCCAAGCTTCAATCCTCGATCGGAATAAGATTTCCTTCAAACTCGATCGGAGAAAGATCTCCTCCGAGCTTGAACCTCGATAGAAGATAAGATCTCCTTCAACCTTGGCTAGAGATAAGATCTCTCTCAAGCTTCAACGTTGGATTCTGTCTACAACCTCGCTGAGATAAGATTTTTCTCTGAAGCTTGAAACTTCAAATAGGAGATAAGATCTCCTACAATTCTCAGCAGGAGATAAGATTCTGTCCTCGAGCTTCAACCTCAACAGGAGATAAGATCTCCTTTCAACCTCGATTGGAGATAAGTCTCTCCGCGAGCTTCAAACTTCAAAGAAGAGAAAGATCTCCTTCAACCTCAATCGGAGATAAGGATCTACCCGAGCTTCAATTTCAATGAAGAGATTAGGATCTCTTCAACCTCAGATGAGAGATAGATCTCCTCTGAGCCTCAACCTCATAGGAGAATAAGATCTCCTTTCGAACCTCGATTGGAGATAAGATTGCTTTTCCGAGCTTTTTTCAATAGGAAGATAAGCTCTCCTTTAACCTCAATCGGAGATAAGATCTTCCTCGAGCTTCAACCTCAAACAGGAGATAAGATCTTTCTCTACAATCTCGAATGGAGAAAGATTCTCTCCCAGCCCTCAACCTCAGTAGAAGATAAGATCTTCTTTAACGTCGATCAAAGAATAAGATATCCCCGAGCTTCAACTTCACTAAGAGATAAGGGATCTTCTTTCAACTCGGCTGAGATAAGATCTTCCCTGAGCCCTCACCTCACCAAAGATAGGATCTCCATTCAACCTCGGCTGGAAAAAGATATCCCCCGAGCTTCAACTTCAATTAGAAAAAAAAAAAAAAAAAAAAAAAAAAAAAAAAAAAAAAAAAAAAAAGATTAGATCTTCCTACAAACCTCGTGGAAGATGGGATAATCTTCCACCGAGCTTTTAACTAAATAGGAGATAAGAAGATCTCCCTACAATCTCGATTGGAGATAAGAATCTCTCCCGAGCTCGACAGGAGATAGGATCCTTTTCAACCCTCGGCTTGAGATAGATTTTCCCGCCGACCCTCAATCTCCAATAGAGAATAAGATCTTCTTTAACCTCGGCTGAGAATAAGATCTCCTCGAGCCTCAACCTCAGCAGGAGATAAGAATTCTTTCTTTAACCTCGAATTCGGACTTATCTTCCCTCGAGCTCAACCTCAGCAGGAAAAATAAGATCCTTCAACCTCGATCGAAGATTAAGATCTCCCCTAGGCTTCAACCTCAACAGAAGATAAGACCCTCCTTTAACATCTACTGGAGAGAAGATCTCCCCCGAGCCTCAACTTGGATCTCCTACAATCTTGACTAGAGATAAGATCTTCCTCAAGCTTCAACTTCAATAGGAGATAAGATCTTCTACAACTTTGACTGGAGATAAGATCTTCTCCGAGCTTCAACTTCAACAGGAGATTAAGATCTCCTTCAATCTCGATCAGAGATAAGATCTTTCCCAAGCTCGACTTCAACAAGAGATAGGATCTCCTTCAATCTCGATTGGAGATAAGATCTCTCTCGAGCTTTAGCCTCAATAGGAGATAAGATCTCCTTTAACCTCGACCGAAGATAAGAATCTTTTCCAAAGCTTCAACTTCAATAGAAGATAAGATCTCCTTCAAACCTCGATCAGAGATAAGATCTCCCTTGAGCTTCAATCTAACAGAAGATAGGATCTCATCAAAACTCGACTAGAGATAAGATCTCCCCCGAGCTTCAACCTCAGCAGGAGATAGATCTCCTTCAACCCACGATCGGAGATAAGATCTCCCCCAAGCTTCAACCTCGATAGGAGATAAGATCTTCTTGAACCTCGGCTAGATATAAGATCTCCCCAAAGCCTAAACTTGAATCTCCTATAACCTCGGCTAGCATTAAGATCTCCCTCGAGCTTTAAATTCAATAGGAGATAAGATCTCCTACAACCTCGATTGGAGATAAGATCTCTCCTGAGCTTCATCTCAATAGAAAATAAGAATCTCCTTCAACCTCGACTGGAGATAAAATCTTCCTCGATCTTCAACTTCAATAGGAGTTAGATCTCCTTCACCTCGATCGAAGATAAGATCTCTTCCTGAGCTTTTCACTTCAAACGAGAGATAGATCTTCTTCAACCTTAGTTGGAGATAAGATCTCTCCCGAGCCTCAACCTCAATAGAAGATAAGATCTATTTCAACCTTGATCGAAGATAAGATCTCTTCCGAGATTTAACTTTAAACAGGAGATAAGATCTCCTTCAACCTCAATCGGAGATATAGATCTCTCCCGAGCTTTAACCTCAATAGGAGATAAGATCTCCTTCAACCTCGACTTGTAGATAAGATCTCCTCCGAGCTTCAACTTCAACAGGAGATGATATCTCCCTCAACCTCGACTGGAGATAAGATCTTCCTCGAGCTTCAAACTTCAACAGGAAGATAAGATCTCCTACAACCTCGGCTAGAGAAAAGATCTCCTTCGAGCTTCGATAGGAGATAGGATCTCCTTCAACCTCGACTGGAGATAAGATTCTCCCCTGAGCCTCAACCTTAATAGAAGATAAGATCTCCTTCAACCTCGATTGGAGATAAGATCTTTTCTGAGCTTCAACCTCAACAGGAGATAAAGATCTTCTTCAACCTCGGCCAGAGAAAAGATCTTCTCTGAGATTCAACTTCAACAGAAGATAAGATCTCCTACAACCTCGGTTGGAGATAAGATCTCCTCCGAGCTTCAATTTCAATAGGAGATAAGATCTCCTAGAATCTCGACTAAAGATAAGATCTCCTCTGAGCTTTGACTTCAACAGGAGATAAGATCTCCTACAATCTCGGCTTGAGATAAGATCTCCCTCAAGCTTCAACTTTAATAGGAGATAAGATCTCCCTCAAGTTTCAACGTCGGTTGGAGATAAGATCTCCTTTGAGCTTCAACTTCAACAGGAGATAAGATCTCCTACAACCTCGACTGAAGATAAGTTCTCCTCGAAGCTTCAGCCTCAATGGGTGTAGAGCCCAAAAAAGAACTTCGACATTCATCTTTTTTGTACTTCCTTCCTTCGAATCTTGATCTCAAAAGTAGGGGGATTATTGTTGGGGATAAACCCTGCTTTTGTCGAAGTCCAGTCTGATGCTAAGGCTAATGTAATTGGTAATCATAGAAGAACTTCGATCAAAAATTCCTCCAGCAGTCGAACCCCTCCCGGACTACTACAGCATCCAAACTCCTCCAACAATCGAACTCCTTTCAGACTTCTCCTTCAGTAGGATTCCTCCAAGAGCTGAACTTCTTTCGAACTTCTCCTTCAATCGGATTCCTCCAGTAGCCAAACTCCTACCGAACTTCTCCTTCAATCGGATTGCTTCAGGAGTCGAACTCCTTCTGAACTTCTCCTTCTATCGAATTCCTTTAGGAGTCGAACTTCTTCCAAACTTCTTCTTCAGTTTAATTTCTCTAGAAGCTGAACTCCTTTCAGACTTTCTGTTCAGTCGAATTCCTTCAGGAGCCAAACTCCTTCTGGACTTTTTCTTCAGTCAGATTCCTCTAGGGGCCAAACTCCTTTCGAAATTCTCCTTTGGCCAAGCTTCTCCATCAATCAAACTTTTTCTGAACTTCTCCATCAGTCAAACTCCATCCGAATTCCTCCAGTGGATTACTTTCAAATTTCATGTAGTATTCTTCTCGAATAATTTCTCTAGCCATATTTCCTTTAGGAGTCCAAACTCTTCTGAAATTGACATACATCAAAGCTCTTCACCAATCGATGCCTACTTTCTCCGAACTTCAACTATTAAATTTCGACGAATGGGCATATCATGACAATAGACACCTCTCTCTATAACAAACCCCACACGATCCTGAGGGCCTGCTACTGGATGGCTACGACTGCCACTATCAGTCTGCTACAAGTGGTGCTACTCTTCATAATAAATTCCACGCGGTCCCGAGCGGTTAGTTACTGGATGGCTATGGCTGCCACTATTAGTCTGCTACAGATAGTGTCCCTCTCTACAACAAACCTCATGCGATCCCGAGTGGCCAGCTACCAGATTGCTACGACTGTCACTATCAGTCTGCTCGACTCCATTTATAAAAGGGACCTTCCAGATACATTTTTTCTAAGCTCTCTTCTTCCCAAAAATTCTGCTAAATTTTTTTTCGAGCATTCCATTCTTGTTGGCTAGAAGAGCTGACTTGATCGTCGGAGGATCCTACCGAAGCCACCACCACCGACTTTAGGTGAGACCTTATTTTGCAGATCATCGACGGTGACCTCTTCTTCCTCAACTCCAGCTCGATCCGACGTCGACCAGATTTTCATCAATAATTTCAATATTTTATCAAGGCTCTCCCTTAATGTGTGCTCTTTTGATTTATATAAGAGTTAAGTGATCCTTTCTTATTGCATTTTGCTTATATTTTTTTATTAATTAATTTTGACATACATATTTTCTCTCTCTTTTTGTCAGCATCAAAATCACATTAAATTCATTGCAAAAGATAATGAAATATTCATTACAAGAGGAGAAGTACACATTGCAAAATATTCAATTCATTATAAAGAAAGGATTATATGAGCAAAAGTGTGTATTGATTTATAAAAAGAGACATCCAATCAATATACTAAAAACTAACAAAAGTTCAATACATAGAAGGAAACTAGACCTAGTCTTCTTCATAAAGGAACTCTATGATAGGTTTAGAAGCTGAACGAGGTCTAGTAGAAGAAAGATGAGGGGCCGATCTACGAGAGGGGGTGAGTTGAGAAGAAGAAGAAGTCTAAGACCTAAGGTTCCCAAAACTATCCATAATCTATCGAAGAGAGGTGATGATCACTTTCACACTTGTACACTAAGTGACAATGCTTTCTTCCACTCTTTGAGCTAGCTTGGCTGTCTTAGAAATCAAAAGTTTCATTTGTACTGATCATCCATATTGCTCTTTCTTCAGAATTTCTAGCCTCTGAGATAAACTATTGATTTATTGACTGAGCATCTCAGTCTATCCTTTGGTAGAAATCCTCTGCTCTTCAATGCTTACTAGAATTTGATGTTTCAATCTAGAGAGCAGTTCTATCATCCTTTTAGATATCTTCTCCACAACCTGCTTTACAACCCATTCTACCAATCTATCTGGATCAAAATATGAAGATAGGGCAGGAATTTGGCTTGGATGAGCTTGAGGCATGTGAGGTGATCCAGGCACAGTGTAAGATGGTCCAGCAGCAGAAGAAGAAGATTGAGGAGGTGGAGGTTTATGTTCTTTAGGTTCATTTCTAACACTCACATCCTCGTCTACTCTTATCCATCTATCTTCCTTCTTTACAAATTTCATTCTATGCAGTGTCCCTTCATTTACATAGTCAGTGTGAGCAAGCCCTTTAAAATCCTCACCTTCTAAATTAACATGAAATTCTTTGAAAATCAGGGTAAAGATCATTCCATAGGGCAGACAAGCTTTACTCTAGTTTGTAGTGTCTTTTATCTGTTGAAGCATCAGGAAGGAAAAGTTCATAGGAGTCTCTGTTACCAAGTAATACATAATTGCAAGCTCCTTTTTTCCTATCCAGTCATGTCTTCTAACTTTTGATAAAATTATGTGACTAACTATATATTGTAGCAGTCTCATTTCTACCAAAAGATGGTTTGATACAAACTATTGAATCTCATTTACATCTTCCCTTTCCAAGACACATTTCAAAGCTTTTGTTTTATCAATTAAATTTAAGTAATAAATTGCAAATCTTGGTACTTTCAATAGATGCCCTAATATCCTCTCATCTAAAGCAACATGAACTCCTTTCACTATAGATTCGACTCCTGACTCTCCCTCACATTTGATATTTTCAAAAAATTCTCTAATAAGGATTGGGTAGACATTTATCTCAACTGAACAAAGCTTCTCCCAACCTTATTGCTATATCCACGAACCAATATGAAAGTTTTCTTGATCCAAATACTCAAAATATACCTTCTATCTAGTAGGAACACTCCTCATGGCGACAAATAGGCGAGAACGAGAGGAAGGAGCTGCTGGTGAAGCCTAGGTGCTGTCCCACTACCTTTTTACCCTATTTTTAGCTGATGGAGTGGCGGACGGTCTCTAGGCGATAGTGGTTTCCCTTTTTGGAGCTTTTGGAACCTTGAAATCTGGCAAGAAGGATAATGAAATAGTGATTTAGGAGATTTGGAGGAGTTGGAGGGAGTTTGAGAGAGTTTTAGAGTGAGAGGTCTCGTTGAATGAGAAAGTGGTTTTCTAGGAAGACTGTTTAAAAGAGAGCCCCACGATATTCGAGAAGTCTCAACTTAAAGATGAAAAGTCTTGAAAAATTGAGAAGTCTCATGTTTGAGGCAAGAAGTCTCGAAATACAACTGAGAAGTCTCGACTATAAATCAGGATGTCTCGGGGATAGGTGGAGAATCTTAGAAAAAATGAGATTTCAAATAGAATTTTCTTGATTTTACTAGATAGAAATAAGGATGTTTAGGATGGCAAGAGGAGATATAATACAATTCAATAAGTATAAGATAAAATACATTTATAAAGGATCACAAATTCCAAGTTCACCTTAGATTTTTGAAAATCTATTTTCATTTAGATGTTTTGTAAAAATATCAGCAAGTTGATTTTCAGTTGAGACAAATTCAAGCACCATGTTTTTATTTTGAATATGATCTCTAATAAAATGATGTCTAATTTTAATATGCTTAGTTCTTTAGTATTGAATAGAATTTTTTGTTAAGTTTATGGTACTAGTATGGTCACACCTAATTGGTATATTATTTTGTTTGATTTCGAAATCTTCGAGTTGTTGCTTAATCTAAAGTATTTATACGTAGCAACTTTCCACAGCAATATATTCGACCTCTACCATTGATAAAGCTATGGAGTTTTGCTTCTTACTATACCATGAAATTAAGTTCAATCTTAGAAATTGGCAAGTGCCACTAATACTTTTTCTATCTATGCTATATTATCCATAATCAGCATCAGTGTATCCTATTAATTCAATAGAGGATTATTTTAAGTACCATAATCCTAAGTTATATATATTAATTAGATATCTAAAAATTCTCTTAATAGCTAATAAGTGTGATTCTTTAGGATTTGATTAAAATCTAGCATACATGCAAACACTAAATAATATATCAGACCTACTTGCAGTTAAATAAAGTAGAGATCCTATTATATCTCTGTAGAGCTTTTTATTTACATTTTTACCATTTTCATCTTTGTCGAGTTTGCATGAGGGGCTCATTGGAGTACCGATCTTCTTTCCATTCTCTATACCAAACTTCTTTAGCATTTTCATGACGTACTTGGTTTGGTTGATAAAGATTTCTTCCTTTAATTATTTAATATAAAGCCCCAGGAAGAAGGTCAGCTTTCTCATCATGCTCATTTCAAATTCATCCTGCATTAACCTTGCAAACTCTTGACAAAGATCCTTATTAGTAGCTCCAAATATGATATCATCCACATAAATCTAAGCTACAAGGAGGTCATTATTTTTTTTTTCAAAAATAGTGTAGTATCCATACTTCCTCTAGTAAATTTATTTTGTAAAAGAAATTTACTTAGTTGCTCATACCATGCTCTAGGTGCTTATTTAAGTCCATAAAGTGCTTTATTTAATTTGTACACATGATTAGAAAGTAAATGGTTTTCAAATCCAGGAGGTTGTTCTATAAACACTTCTTCAACGATATAACCATTTAAGAAGATACCTTTTACATCTATTTGAAATAATTTAAAGTTCATGTAGCAAGCAAAAGCAAGTAATAATCTTATAGCTTCTAGTCTTGCTACAGGAGCATATGTTTCATCAAAGTCAATCCCTTCTTCTTGATTATATCCTTTTGCAACTAATCTAGCTTTACTTCTTATTATATTTCTATATTCATCTAGTTTGTTCCTAAATATTTATTTTGTGCCAATTATAAGATAGTCAAGGGGTCGATCTACAAGAGTCCAAACATTATTTTTTTCAAATTGATTGAGTTCTTCCTGCATAGCTAACATCCAATTTGAGTCTTTGTCAGCTTCCTCTATATTTTTAAGTTCAATTTGTGAAACAAAAGCAAGATAATTGAAAGTATCTTTAAATGATGATCTAGTTCTTACCTCTTATGAAGGATAACCTCTTGGATGGTTGTGTGCATACCTCCACTCCTTAGGTAGATCTTCATGTTCTCTAGTAGTTTCATGCTCAACATTCTTTTCATGTTCAATAGTTATTATCCTTCAAATTGAGCTCCTTCATTCCATTTCAAGAATTCCTGCATCATCATCAAAAATATCTTTCTTTCGTGAAGGTTAATTGTTAGTTTCATCAAATACTACATGAATGGATTCTTCAGTAATTAATGAATGTTTGTTGAAGACTCTATATGCTTTTCTAGATGAAGAATATCTAAGAAAGATACCTTTATTTGTTGTAGCATCAAATTTATCTAGATTATCTTTACCATTATTATGAATAAAGCATTTGCAATCAAATACATGTAAGTAGTTAATATTAGATCTTTTTCCTTTTCAAAGCTCATAGGATTTTTTTTTTAAAATAGGATGAATTGAAATCGTATTTAGGATGTAATATGTGATGTTAATGGCTTTAGCCTAAAAATATTTAGATAGATTTTCTTCACACAACATGGTACGGGCCATATCAACAAAGTTCTATTTTTTCTTTCAACTACATTTTGTTGAGGAGTTCTAGGTGTAGAAAAATTATATTCAATGCCATACTCATTACAAAAATCATCAAAAGATTTGTTTTCAAATTTAGTGCCATAATCACTATGGATATAAATTATTGGTGCAGAAAACCACAGACACTGGAAAAAGCTGGAGTTGGAGAAGATAAAGTCATCACCTAGACCCACAAAATAAGTTCAAATCAGAGTTGGAGGTGGCTCTGATAGAATCCTCCGATGGTCAAGTCAGCTCTCTAATCAACAGAAATGGAGCACTCAGGAGAATTCTAGCAAAATTTTTGAGTTTATAGAGAAAACATATCTAGAGGGTCCCTTATATAGGTGGAGCTCGTAACAAACTAATGGTAACGGCCGTAACTAACTATCAGTGGGTCGTTCGGGGCCACATGAAGTTTATTACAAAGGATGATGTTCGTTATCATGACTTACCATTCCAATGGAGATTAATAGCTATAGTTCGATCAGGACTGTTATGCCTGTGAGCAAACTATTAATAGCGAAGAGCTTTGCATCCTAGCAATTTTGGAGAGGTTTGGCCATTTTCCAGATTGTCCGTAGGTTGGCGGATATTCGTTGAGTTAGGAGTTGAACTTGTATAGATGATGAGGTCCTTCTACTGCTTAAGTCTACTCAATCAATGTTCAGAATATAAAGTAGTTAGTTCAACCATCAAAAGGAGGCTTCAACTGAAAGGAGTTTGATTGGAAGAAGTCCACTTGATGACTGGAAGGAGTCTATTTGGTGGTCGAAAGGAGTGAAGGAAAATCCTGATTTTCCGGTCCAGGTTCGTTCAGAACTGATCGGATCAAGAGATATATTTCAAAATTTTTTTTCTTAATCCCAATCAGATCTTGATATGTTTCAGATCTGATTCTTATTATTTTAATAAAATAAAATTAAAAGATAAATTAAATCAAATTTAATTTACATGATCTGGGTAATCCTATTACCCTGTTGATGATCCTGTTTGCAGCGGAAGGTTCTGGATCTTAGCCACGCAAGCGCCTGGCCTCTACCGGTATCCACTCGGGTTGGATCTGGAGATCCTCTTCTTCTCTATCACACCTCCAAAAATTCAGATCTGGATCTGATCTGGAGGATCTTCAAAACTCTTTTGAAGATGAGCAGTCGTCCTTTGCAGCAGCGCAGCCTTCTTATTTTTGATCGCCTTTCTTTGATCTGAATCGCACCAACCAAGGTCCAAAACTCCTTTTGGACGTGGAGAGCAAGGGGAGAAGAGACTATGGCATGGAGAAGGAGGGGAGAGGCAGCCTTGGGGCGTGGAGAAACTATGATCTCATCATATCTCTGTATCTCATACAATCTGAGTTGGATACAGGGTCTTATTTATAGACTAGCTGTGATCCAACTCCTCTTCTTCCCAACCAATCACAACCCTTTGTGAAATCAGATCTAAATCTGATTGGTGGGAATAGAGACCCCTGGATTCCTCCTTAGAGGGTGCCTAAGACCAGTCAAAGTTGGTTCTTAGAAGAACTCTAATTGGAATCCAAAAAGGAGATGGAGTCCTTGTCCAACAAGGACTCCTAGGCGCCTCCAACTTGGGCACACGCCTAGGGTGGCGTGCGCCCTTCTCCTTGCCAGGTTCTGGCAGGGGGACAGGCCCCCACCAGCTCTCCAATAGGTGCATGACATGTGGTCAAAAGTCAAAGTGTCAATGGTCAATGTTTGACCAGTCAAAGGTAGACTTTTGACCAAAGTCAAAGAACAAGAAATGGCAGGTGACCAAAAATGGCAGGTAGTGTCTTACAAATAAGACAACCTTTTCTGACTTGGACAACCTCCTGTCAGACCATATGAAGGCCTCTGTTTGAGCACAAACTCCTTTGGCTCAGACAGGACAACTTATTTATGATAGCAAAAGAAGAACGTTAGGTTCAATCGAGTGCTAGCACGATTTCCTTGAACCTAATTGAATCTCATTCAGATCAATTGAACTAGATCAGTTCAATTGATGATCACCAGATTCAAACCCTTGTTTGTGTGACCCAGTTAGGTTCAGTTCTGTATGGTAATGGGATATGTCATGATCTCTATCATCGACATCATCGAAACTCCTTTCGATGGATCAGAACTCTTCTGATTCGAACAGCTAGAATGATCGATCATCTAAATCATTCTAATTGCTCCCAAAATCCACCAGTGACACCTAGCAGTATATGGTGGCAACCCATCAGAGCTGAATGCGAACCTCTTGGTGCAGCTACCTGTGTGATTCAGTTCTTCTATCTTGAGCCCCGATCAGATTAGGGTTAAGGTGAACTCGTCAAACCCTAGTCTCTGTCATATGATGTAATCATTCGATTCGAGTCCAATGTGAAAATCTAAATAGAAACTCTTTCTATTATTTCACTCTACCATGGCCATGGATTTCTGGACTTGATTCTCATGATCATCATAGGGCTACTCCTCTACCACCGAGGTAGATAGATTCCATCTTGATGCAATCCAGTTCCTACAATGAACATGTCATAGCCAACATACACCTCAGGGTTCCATATGGCTAGGAGACCGAGTAATGGTGTAGTCAAACTATAACACCCTCAAGGTGAACTGCCGATGCATCTCAGGTCAAAGAACCAGACACACTACTGCAGCATCGAGTCAGTCATTGACGAGAAGGTAGACTCCCTAATGACTACTCGAGGTGGTCACGCTCAGTGCCCTCGTTCTCTAACGAGTACCTGTACTCTCGCTCCGGTGTCTCCACACCGTAGACTCAAGACTCATCTACTAAAGAGAAGCGATTGTACACCAACCTTCCGGATCAATCACCATCCTCGTGATGATCCTATGGTCAGGAGCAATTTATGAGTTAATAATGATTATTCATGTCTTAAATTTTCAACTCTTGAAAATATGAATTATCATTACCATTAACTCAAAGGATGTATCACAGACACTAAATACACATATGTGATAGAAAATAACCCATTTATTGATTTTAGTCAAAATTATAATTTTGCCCCTAGAAGTGTATTACAAGTGTCAGCCAATTCTGGCTTCTAGGGCACATATATCTAACAATCTCCCACTTGTCCTAAAGCCAATTGGCTACAAGTCTAAGTCCCATCTTCTCAAGGTGGGCTTCGATCTTCTGCTGGCCCAACGGCTTTGTAAGTGGGTCTGCCACATTATCTGCGGAGTCGACTCTCTTGACCTCGACATAACCCTTCTCGAGGTAATCGCGGATGAGGTGGTATCGCCGCTCAATATGCTTGGATTTTCTGGTGAGACCTCGGCTCCTTAGCAAGGGCTATGGCGCCATTGTTGTCGCAGTATAGAGGAATGGCATCTGATGGCATTACTCCGATTTCTGCAGCAAACTTCTTGTACCAGAATGCTTCCTTCGCAGCTTCTGATGCAGCGATATATTCTGCTTCCATGGTGGAATCTGCTATCACCGTTTGCTTGGAACTCTTCCAGCTGATAGCTCCACCATTGCACACAAACAGACTCCCAGATGTCGACTTTCGATCATCTATATCGGACATGAAGTCCGAGTCTGTGTATCCCTGGACTTGGAGTTCTCCGTTACCAAAGACCAAGCATCATATCCTTAGTTCTTCTCAAGTACTTAAGGATACATTTCACAGAAGTCCAGTGTTCTTCACCTGGATTTGACTGATATCTGCTTGTGACACTCACAGCATGGGCTATATCAGGTCGTGTACATAGCATGGCATACATGAGGCTCCCTATTGCAGAAGCATAAGGGATCTTGCTCATGCGTTCTATTTCCTCAGGTGTGCTGGGGCACATCTTCTTGGAAAGATGAATACCATGTCTGAAGGGTATTAATCCCCTCTTAGAGTTTTCCATACTAAACCTCTTTAGTACTTTCTCTATGTACATCTTCTGTGAAAGTCCTAGCATCCTATTCGGTCTATCCCTATAGACCTTAATTCCTAGAATAAAGGATGCTTCACCTAGGTCTTTCATGGAGAATTCCTTGGACAACCACATCTTGACTGATGTCAACATGGGAATATCATTCCCAATAAGGAGGATGTCATCCACGTACAATACGAGGAAGACAACAGCGCTCCCACTGACCCTTTTGAAAACACATGGTTCCTCTTCATTTTTGATGAAACCAAACTTTTTGATCACATCATTGAAACGAGTGTTCCAGCTCCGAGATGCTTGCTTAAGTCCATATATGGACCTTTGCAGCTTGCAAACCTTGTGATCAGTATCACTGGATGTGAAACCTAGCGGCTGTTCCATATAGATATCTTCCTCAAGATATCCATTCAAGAATGCCGTTTTCACGTCCATTTGCCATATTTCATAATCGAAATAGGCTGCAACAGCAAGCAATGTGCGGATGGATTTTAGCATAGCTACTGGGGAAAAGGTATCCTGATAGTCTATGCCTTCGCGTTGACTATAACCTTTTGCCACCAATCTAGCCTTGAATGTCTCCACATTCCCATCTGCACCAATCTTTCTCTTGAAGATCCATTTACATCCAATAGGTACTATACCTTCTGGTGGATCTACCAAGGTCCAGACTTGGTTTGAGTGCATCGAGTCAATTTCTGACTGCATTGCCTCTAGCCATTTCTCGGAGTCGATATCTGATATCGCCTCGTTGTAGGTTTTGGGATCATCACCATGAGCACCATTACCTACGAGGAACATTTCCTCTACATCCTCTGAAATAATACCTAAGTATCTTTCAGGGGGACGGGAAACTCTTTCCGATCTACGAGGTGGAGGAGGTAGTGTTCTTATTGGCTCAACCTGATTTGGTTCCACTTGGTCCTTAGCTCGTTCTGCTTGTGAGACTTTCTCATCAAGCTTGATCTGTTTTCCAATGCCGCTATCTTGAATAAACTATTTTTCAAGAAAGATGGCATGTCGACTCACAATCACATTGTGGTCTTCTGGAATGTAGAAATAGTATCCTAATGACTCTTTAGGATATCCTATGAATCGAGCTCTGAAGGACCTAAACTCTAACTTGTCCGCTTGTTGTCTTTTGACATGAGCCGGACAACCCCAAATTCTGAGATGACTCAGACTTGGTTTCTTACCGTGCCATATCTCATACGGTGTGGTAGGAACGGTTTTAGAGGGAACCCTATTCAGTAGATAGATTGAAGTTAACAATGAGTGTCCCCAAAGAAAATCAGGGAGGTCTGTGAAGCTCATCATGGATCGAACCATATCTAATAGAGTCCGATTTCTCCATTCTGAAACCCCGTTGAGTTGAGGTGTTCCTGGTGGAGTCCATTGAGAGACTATGCCATTATCCTTGAGATAGTCTAGGAATTCCCTGCTAAGGTATTCACCTCCTCGATCTGATCGAAGAACCTTAATGGGTTTTTCCTGTTTGTTTTTCTACTTCATGTCTGAATTCTTTGAACTTTTCAAAAGCTTCAGACTTGTGTCTCATAAGATACACATACCCATACCTAGACAGATCATCGGTAAAGGTAATGAAGTAGACAAAATTGCCTCTAGCCGGCACATCAAATGGGCCGCACACATCAGTATGTACTAGGGCAAGGAGATCTGTGGCCCTCTCCCCATGTCCAACAAAAGGGAGTTTAGTCATTTTGCCTTGAAGACAGGATTCACAAGTTGGATATGACTCGGAAGTCAATGGACTCAATAGCCCATTTTTCTCCAATTTGTTGATCCTATCTTCTGCTATATGACCTAATCTCAGGTGCCATAGATATCTGTCATTTGGACTATCCCTAGGTCGTTTGGCATTCACGTTTTGCTCGATAGTTAGAACAGGTACATCAATATGTAGCTGATAAAGACCATTAATAAGGAAACCATTTGCAATTTTATTTCTTTCATAAAGAATGTTACAATGGTCCTTAAAGAAGGTGATCACATAACCTTCTTGTGCTAAGCATGAAACAGAAATCAAATTCCTGCTAGCTGCAGGCACAAAATAACAGTCTTTCAAAACTAAGTCTAAACCAGATGGTAATCGAAGAGGGTATGTTCCCACGGCTACTGCAGCAACTCTTGCTCCATTACCAATGCGTAGGATCATGTCTCCATCCCTCAGCCTCCTGCTATCCTCAAGACCCTGCATAGAAGTGCACAGATGAGCACTAGAACCAGAGTCAAGCACCCAACTGGATGCAGAAGAAACCGTAAGGTTAGACTCAATAACGAGCATACCTCCAGAAGGACCTTCCTTCTTGTTCTTCAGGGTGGCCAGGTAAGTAGGGCAGTTCCGCTTCCAATGGCCGTCGCTGTTGCAATGGAAACACTTTCCTTTGCCATCGGCCTTTTTCTTCGATTCTGCCTTCTTCTTCTTTGATCCTTCCACCTTTTGCTTTTTCACAGACTTCTTTTTCTTTCCATAAGACTTTCTTTTGGAAGAAGTCCGTTCCATAGCAAGAACTGAGCCTTTAGAACCTTTCATAGAAAGCTCAGCGGTAACCAGCATATTCATTAACTCGGCCAAGGAATTCTGAAGTTTATGCATGTGGTAATTCATGATGAATTGCCCATATGCATCAGTCAAGGATTGCAGAATGATATCGTTCTGCAGGTCCAAGTCCAACTTCACACCGAGCTTCTCAAGCTCTTCCATGTCCTTGATCATTGTCAGACAGTGATCTTGGACTGACTGCCCATCACGCATCTTAGCCTTAAAAAGTCATTTTGTGACTTGATATTTGGCTGCGCGACTCTGTTCACCAAACATCTCCTGCAGGTGAGCCAACATTTGGCGAGCAGTCCCGATATCCTCATGTTGGCGCTGGAGCTCATCAGACATCGAGCCCAACATGTAATATCTGGCCTTATTATCTTCGTCAATCCATTTTTCCAGAGACGCTCTCTGTTCAACAGATGGACGGGCTGGTAATGTGGGAGGGTCCTGGTCCAAAACATGGGTTAACTTCTCGGAACCCAAAATAATTTTGTAGTTCCTGAGCCAATCTTTATAATTGGGTCCGGTCAGTCTATGTGTGTCCAGGATACGTGCCAATGGGTTTGGACGCAGACATATTCCTGTAGAGAGTCAAAGATTCTAGTTAGATACTGTAATTTTGACTTGACCAATTTGTTTAGGGATTTTATTTTTAAACAAATTAGCTCCCACTATTTTCTCGGATCCCTACACTCCCTCTGTAGAGATGCGAAAATCTCCACGATTAATGATTTCTAGTGGGTGGTGCGGTCTCACCAACTTACTCATCACCTCACCTAACAGTTATTGGTGATGGGTTAGCCAATGAGTGAACAACTCTTGTTCAATGATTCTCTAATCATGGTGCACCCAAACTTGGTCTCTAATTCATGAATCTCACCGTATCCGGAATATTGATCCACTCCTTAGTTAAGTCAGACCCACCATTTGCATAGACTGGGTTCCTAATTGAGTCTCTCACCGTATCCGAAATATTGAGCCCAACTCATCCTCCAGCCCATAGCATCCAATGCCTAATAGACATGGTTGCATCTTCCCGGTGCAACTGAGCCACTGTATCCAGCCGAGAACAATCAACCCCGGGAAGGGCCCGCACATCTACAATGGTGGAAGACCTCAGACTTAATCTTTTCTTAGGGAGAATTGATTCAGGTCTCATTAAACTAGACTTGGCTTAGTCATAACAATTATGACTAACCTAGTGGCATGGGTTAGCTCGGATTATTGACCACCTCAGATCAGAACTGTGTCAACAGATATGGCCAGGTAAGTGAGACCGGTGGAAGGAATATGCCATTAACTCGTACAAGAACGCATTCAGGTCGAGTAGCTTCCAATTAAAAACCAGTCGGTCGTCTATGCCAAACTTACCTTAGACACCAAATTGTTGAGTCAGAACCAATTGGGTTAGCCTACAATCCAGACTCTAACCTCTGAGCCTAATTAGGTCTTGCTTGATCGTGACTCGATCTTGACCCAGACTTAATCCTATTAGGCTGGTCAATTTAAGCATTGTTGATCCCATCTAACCAACTCTTGATTCGGTTTGATCAACCGCTTAGACCTAATTGAGCTACCCAAGCCCGAACCCAGTATTATGAATATGTCTTAGATCTGAAATTCTCAATTTTAGACCTAATTAATATTCCATAAACTTAATTCTTAATTAAGTAGGGTTCATAAACAAAATATGCACAATAAATCCTAGGGTTTCAGGATCTAGGGTTTTGCAGAAAGTAAGTTTTGGGTTTCTGATTAAGGACGAACACGCAGCACCCCTACACATCATAAGAACACCCCATCGAATGGGAAGAGAGGGCCTTTAAACCCTTCTTCGTTCTTATGACCGGACGGCCAAGAGGAACGCCTTAATCAGGAACATTCAATACTACAAAACAATATCAGATCTATATCATATATCTCATATATAAAGTAGATCTAATCATGGCATATTTTGCATACATCTCATGTATCATAATCATGCATATTTTCAGATCTAAATTATCTCATAATAATCTAAAAAATTAGATTTAAATTGATCTAATCAAAATAAATTCTAATCTAGACAATTATGTAGAACTATTCTACAACTAGTCTAGACATGCATCAATCATATCTCATATGATATTCAAAAATTAAATAATTTTTATTTGCTATTTTTTAGATGTTATTATAACACTTATAATATCAAAAAATAGTAAATAAAAAGATCTAAAACATGATTTAATCAGATTAAATCAAAAATATGCAAGAATATTCTATAGAACTATTCTATTCTAGAACTAGTCATGCATATCTTCTAATCTTAGATCCAAATTATTTAATTTTAATTTTTTCTGATTTCAGATCTGATCACATCTCATGTGACATCTAAAATCAATTATTTTCTAATTAAAATAAATTTAAAATTCAGATCTAAATAATTTAGAACCATGGCTCTGATACCAGTTGAAGGGAAATCCTGATTTTCCGGTCCAGGTTCGTTCAGATCTGATCAGATCAAGAGATATATTTCAAAAATTTTTCTCTTGATCCCAATCAGATCTTGATATGTTTTAGATCTGATTCTTATTATTTTAATAAAATAAAATTAAAAGATAAATTAAATCAAATTTAATTTACCTGATCTGGGTAATCCTATTACCCTGTTGATGATCCTGTTTGCAGCGGAAGGTTCTGGATCTTAGCCACGCAAGCGCCTGGCCTCTACCGGTATCCACTCGGGTTGGATCTGGAGATCCTCTTCTTCTCTATCACACCTCCAAAAATTAGATCTGGATCTGATCTGGAGGATCTTCAAAACTCTTTTGAAGATGAGCAGTCGTCCTTTGCAGCAGCGCAGCCTTCTTATTTTTGATCGCCTTTCTTTGATCTGAATCGCACCAACCAAGGTCCAAAACTCCTTTTGGACGTGGAGAGCAAGGGGAGAAGAGACTATGGCATGGAGAAGGAGGGGAGAGGCAGCCTTGGGGCATGGAGAAACTATGATCTCATCATATCTCTGTATCTCATACAATCTGAGTTGGATACAGGGTCTTATTTATAGACTAGCTGTGATCCAACTCCTCTTCTTCCCAACCAATCACAACCCTTTGTGAAATCAGATCTAAATCTGATTGGTGGGAATAGAGTCCCCTGGATTCCTCCTTAGAGGGTGCCTAAGACCAGTCAAAGTTGGTTCTTAGAAGAACTCTAATTGGAATCCAAAAAGGAGATGGAGTCCTTGTCCAACAAGGACTCCTAGGCGCCTCCAACTTGGGCACACGCCTAGGGTGGCGTGCGCCCTTCTCCTTGCCAGGTTCTGGCAGGGGGACAGGCCCCCACCAGCTCTCCAATAGGTGCATGACATGTGGTCAAAAGTCAAAGTGTCAATGGTCAACGTTTGACCAGTCAAAGGTAGACTTTTGACCAAAGTCAAAGAACAAGAAATGGCAGGTGACCAAAAATGGCAGGTAGTGTCTTACAAATAAGACAACCTTTTCTGACTTGGACAACCTCCTATCAGACCATATGAAGGCCTCTGTTTGAGCACAAACTCCTTTGGCTCAGACAGGACAACTTATTTATGATAGCAAAAGAAGAACGTTAGGTTCAATCGAGTGCTAGCACGATTTCCTTGAACCTAATTGAATCTCATTCAGATCAATTGAACTAGATCAGTTCAATTGATGATCACCAGATTCAAACCCTTGTTTGTGTGACCCAGTTAGGTTCAGTTCTGTATGGTAATGGGATATGTCATGATCTCTATCATCGACATCATCGAAACTCCTTTCGATGGATCAGAACTCTTCTGATTCGAACAGCTAGAATGATCGATCATCTAAATCATTCTAATTGCTCCCAAAATCCACCAGTGACACCTAGCAGTATATGGTGGCAACCCATCAGAGCTGAATGCGAACCTCTTGGTGCAGCTACCTGTGTGATTCAGTTCTTCTATCTTGAGCCCCGATCAGATTAGGGTTAAGGTGAACTCGTCAAACCCTAGTCTCTGTCATATGATGTAATCATTCGATTCGAGTCCAATGTGAAAATCTAAATAGAAACTCTTTCTATTATTTCACTCTACCATGGCCATGGATTTCTGGACTTGATTCTCATGATCATCATAGGGCTACTCCTCTACCACCGAGGTAGATAGATTCCATCTTGATGCAATCCAGTTCCTACAATGAACATGTCATAGCCAACATACACCTCAGGGTTCCATATGGCTAGGAGACCGAGTAATGGTGTAGTCAAACTATAACACCCTCAAGGTGAACTGCCGATGCATCTCAGGTCAAAGAACCAGACACACTACTGCAGCATCGAGTCAGTCATTGACGAGAAGGTAGACTCCCTAATGACTACTCGAGGTGGTCACGCTCAGTGCCCTCGTTCTCTAACGAGTACCTGTACTCTCGCTCCGGTGTCTCACACGTGACCAGGAGTCATTACTAAAGGAGAAGCGATTGTACACAACCTTTTCGATCCATCACCCTTCCTCGTGATGTCTATCGTCAGGAGCAATTTATGGTTAATAATGATTATTCTGTCTTAAATTTTCTACTCTTGAAAATATGAATTATCATTACCATTAACTCAAGGATGTATCACAGACACTTAAATACAATATGTGATAGAAAAAACCCATTTTATTATTTTAGTCAAAATTATAATTTTCCCCTAGAAGTGTTATTACAAGTGTCAGCCATTCTGGCTTCTAGGGCAAGTATATTCTAATAGGAGTTCATCTGTCATTAGAATCTATGGTTTGGGCTGGTAGCTAGGATAGGTAGACAATCAGAACACTCTGAGGTGATGTCTTTGACAATGCTCCTTTGATTTCAGCTTCTTCAAGTCGTCCGTAAGTGGATAATTTTTGGGACTTTGAAGATTGAACAGAATGTGTGGATTCACCAATTTAGGACTAACGATCAGACTCTTTAAGGAGGAGTTTGGACCTATTTGTTAATGAGAGTCCTTTTAGCATAGCGTTTAGGTAGAGTTAGAGCACTATAGCGTATATTCATAGGCTTGATTGAAGATTAAGCACTAAAGGATAGCAGTATAGAAGTTGCTGATTTGAAGAGCTGCGTCTAGGACTCTGCACGCAGTGAGGGACAGAGATATTGTAAGGCTGGATTCTAGCTCTGCATAGCGAGCAGTCGTGTAGGTAAAAGAAGGTGCGGAGTACAGCTTCGAGACTGATGGGCAAGGTTGTATAGCAGGGATCAAATACTTACCGATATTAGCTAACAATTATGGCGATATTTTCATTGTTCAAGTTCGTCTTGATGAGATCGAGAATGTTTTGGTGTTTAGTTAAAGAATCTGAATAATCAAAAGCGTCCGAGAGAGATGTGTTGGATGATGATGGAGTGCTGGGATATCAACTGAACAAGATCCAGAGACTAGAAGTAATATACGAGTCTAGTTACATTACGACATTGAACGGATGTCGATGTGTACACGTAATGGGTCGTTGAGTTGTCGTTGCTAAACTTTCGGTAGGTTGGATTTATCAATGCTGTTTTCTACTTCGAGTTTAAAGTTAAGAAGAAGGAGTACACAATGCGAGTGTCGAGTGTTTTTGTCTTTCTTTTTAGATGATACTGAAAATTTTTGGCATTAATTTGCGGCTGAGTTGCTGAGCTTTCATTACATGAGTGATCGAAAGAATAGATTTACAAATTTTTGTTGAGAGTGGTGGTTGAGATTTGGCATCATTATGTTTTGCGCATTTGCACTCAAATCACGTATGAAGTGGGACATGTGTTAGGTGAAGATGGGATGGAAAGAATTGCAATCATAACTGCATCGGGCCTTCTTGGTTATTTAAATTTCTCTTCTCCTATGCCTATTTTGATCGAGTCCTTCTCCATCTGCGTTTTGTCTTCTTCTATCTGAGAGTTTCAATTTTTCCCCTAATTTCTCGCTATTTCTACTGCTGGCAATTGTCTCCTTGCCTTCTCCAACCAATCTAGGGTAGTTCCCAAACTTCTTTTTGATCATTTTAAAGCTTTCCATTTCTTGACCCTTCGATTTCTTCAAAAAGATTTTGTCCCTTATTTCTTCTAATTTTTAGGGTCTTTTTCGAGTTTAGTTTGATCTGTATGTCCATTAAAGAATCCTAATCGACTTGTTCCAAAAGTTTGGCCCACCTAATCTTGATGGATCCAAATCTTAAGAAAATCAAGCCCATAGAAGCATCTCGTCCCTTTTTTATCCCTGACACCATTTCTTGCGTACTTCATTCTAAAGACCTTTCCTTGATATGGATTCAGTATGGGATACCCTTGGAATACGAGCTTGAACTTTCTAGACCAAGTGGCTAAGCCTTCTCTCCTTTCTTAGGTCATTTTTCCTTATACCACGAGGCTCTCCATGCTAGATTTTGACTTTCGATTCCTTCCTTCATAACAGCTCTTTCTAGGTTCTTGAATATCTTCTTTGCCTCCATGGTACCGAACTCATTTAGGTTTATTATAGGGTTTCTCTTTGTATATCATGGCCGAGGTCTGACCTACAATTTTTCTATTTCATAACTTTTTCACTTTCAAACATCATCATACTGCCAAGAATTGGTGGTACACTCCTTCCAGTTCATCAAGAAGGGGTTGCTTAAGGGCGCCCCTTCTTTCATTCACAACTGGAAAGGAAAATTATTTCTTATTTCAGTCATATCCTCCTTAGAATTAGGGATTCCTTCGTGGAAGGATTTGAGAGATCAGTCTGACCAAGCCCTAGGCTAGAAAAAGAAGATGTGAGGTTGGCTAGCAGGCTAAGGGATTAACCGAGTGCCTCCAATATCTGGTCTATGGGACAATCAGAGCCTATTTAACCTTGGCCTTAGTCCCCTTGATATGATAGATGATTTTTTGCAACTTGTCAATCATTCCTTATTCTTTCTTCTGACCTTGATTTTTACTATTGCAAAAATGTCTTTGAAGGAGCTAGATCATCTATCAAAGAGAATTCAAACCCTCAAGAAGAAGGATGGTCCACATAGGGGAGTCATCAAAAAGGGCTTATGTTGAAGAAACGAGCTTGACCATGCTGACCCAGGCTACTCTTGACCAGGAAATTGCTATGGTCACTTTGAGCCTGACCTTGCTTGAGGAAACTGCCATCCCCATGCCTTCTGAGTAGGAGGAAGTAGTGGAGAAGAAGAAGAAGAAGACCATTGCTAAGAAGGTCAGGAGGAAGGTCGGAGGCTCTAGTGGCGAGAGCTCTGATCAGGAATAGGATCCTTTGGATGATCAAAAGGTCATTCAATCTTTAGTGGAGGGAAGCATGCTCCTGCACATCGTCGAGAAGATGGTTCGAACTGAAAGTACGAAGAGGTTTGAAGAATCCTTTGCTGCCTTCCTTGAGGTAGTCGATCTCTTCCAAGCTTGATTGAATGTCAATATACCTCAAAATCATGATTTATTTTTTCTTTTGTTCTGCAGTTGGGGCACTACTTGTACACTCTCTCAGAAGTAGCAAGTCTCTACCGAGCCAAGGCTTCAAGAGCCCTTCAAGAAGCCCAGGAAAAGATTAAGAGTATTCAGGCTGAGGTTGATCGTTTGATGGTGGCTTCAGAAGGTCAATTTGCTAAGATCGAGTGCCTTCAAGAAGCACTACTGAGGGAAGAACAAACATCAGCAGGACTGAAGGCTGCTTTGACCCTTGAGGACAAGAGGAAGAGAGCTAAGGAGGAGGTCGGTGCCGAGAGAAAGTGAGCCATTGAGGCCTTCAAGTCCTTTAAGGCAATGGAGGATGTCAAGATTGTCTTTGCCCAAGAGTCCTTTCTAAAGGGGTTCGAGATCTGCATGGGAAGGGTCACGAAGAAATTCCCAAACATGGATCTTGATTTTCTGATGGAGGAGCTCGATGATGAAGTAGGTCCCTCCAACACTAGTGCCACCTCCCTAATTGCCAAACCTAGCCCTGAAGCCTCCAAACCTGCTATCGCAGCTCCTAAGCTTGCTTTAGAGCTTGAGGTTGCAGAGAATGCTCCAACTTTGTCTGCCATCGTGCCTTCCGAGGTCAAAAACTTTTGATCATTATACTTTTTTTTTCTATTCTTTTTATCTGTACTTTTTTCTATATCCAAAAATGCTTCAATTAATGAAAACAAGTTTCTCTTTCATAATGCCTTCATGTTGTGATGTTTTCATGCATTAAATGCAGTCTCCTATCGAGGTTGATCCTCTACCTCAGGGTATTTTTCTGAAAACTCATATTAGGCATTTAGATAAGAAAGTTCATCATACTAAAAAGAAATTAAAGAAAGTTGAAGATAAACTTCAAAAATTAAGAAAAAATTATTCAAAGATTACGATCGAGATCACTTGCCTCCATCAAGCACATCGAAAGGATTCCATGGATTATATTAGAAAAGAAATTTTGAAGTAGAACTCGAAGAGATCAAGAAGTGAGCTAGTGATAAATCTTGGATGTTGACCTTGAATGTTAGTTCCCTCAAGGTCGAGCTCAACATGGCAAAAAAGAAGATTCAACTGTTGGAGGGAAGCTCGTCGTGGCCTATGACAAGGTGCAATATGGATGGGATTGGTCGAAGGAATTCTCCGACCTTGAGAAGCAGCTTCATAATGCCGAAAGTGCATACGATGATTATAGATTCGGTTGGATGAAGAAAATTTTCCAACTTGAATAGAGGCTTAGAGTCATTAATAGTGAGGTGATCCATCTCCAAAAGCAGTTAGCTAATGGTCAATAGGCTAGTGCAAGCAAAGAATCGGAGCAGATTGCCTCTTTGAGGAGGACCTCAGGTGATCTCTCTGAGACATACAGGAAGGAGATGGCCGAACTACAGCAGCTAAAGATCCAACTGACCTACAAGCAAAAAGTTGTTAAAGATGTGGAGGCCGAATTAGCAGTTCTGAGAAAGAGACTATGCAAGTTAGAAGATGATTGTCGAAGGATTAATAAATTATTTCATGAGAGCTTGCTAAAGAGGAAGGAGCTCGAGGAAGAAATCCATAGCTTGAAGCAGTTTTTAGTGATGGTAGGGGCTAATAGTCTAAAGTCCAAAGAATCTAGTCCTTCGTAGGACTTCATCAGTTCTTCTTTTTGTACATGGTCTTGTAGACCTTCATTTGTATTGAACTTCAACTTTAATAAAATGATATTTTCTTCAACTATCTTTTCGCATTGCCTGGATTTAATGTTTGTTAATTTCTTTATTTTCTTATCATGCTTAACGTGGACATTGCCTTGAAGATAACTTCTTATTTTGAAAAATCAAAAGATCTTCATTTACATTAGGATGAGGTTCTCCACCTGTTCCTAACATGGTTAGCTTTTATCCTTGTCAGGATGAGATTCTTCTCTTATTCTAGACGAGGTTGCTAGGGCACTGAAGGATCGTTGAGTGGGCCTCTCTCCATTTCCTTCCTTCTTAGACAACTAGAGGTCTTTATCCATGTTAGGACAAGATTCTTCTTCTATTCCTAATGTAGTTAGCTTTTATCCTTGTTAGGATGAGGTTCTCCTCCTATTCCTGACAAGATTGCTGGGGCATTGAAGAGCCCTTAAGAGGACCTCTCTCCATTTTCTCCTATCTTAGATAACCAAAGATCTTCACCCACATTAGGATGAGATTCTCCTCCTATTCCTAACGTGATTAGCTTTTATCTTTATCAGGATGAGATTCTCCTCCTACTCCTGATAAGATTGCTGGGGCACTGAAAGTTCATTAGGAAGGGCCTCTCTCCATTTCCTCTATCTTAAATAATCAAAGTCTTACTCCACATTAGATAGGTTCTCCTCCAATTTCTATATGGTTAGCTTTACTTATCCAGGATGAAGTTCTCCTCCTGCCTGATAAGATTGCTAGAGATTGAGAGTCATTGAGAGGCCTCTCCCCATTTCTTCCTATCTTAGATATCTAGAGGTGTTCATTTATGTTAGGATGAGAATTCTTCTTCTATCCTAATAGGTTAGCTTTTATCCTTGTTAGGATGAGGTTCTTCTTATTCCTGACAATTTGCTGGGGCATGAAGGCCATTGAGTGGGCCTCTTCCATTTTCTCTATCTTAGATAATAGAGTCTTCATCCATGTTGGATATGTTGTCCTCCTATTCTAATGAGGTTAGTTTTATCCTTGTCAGGATGAGATTTTTCTTCTGTTTCTAATAAGGTTGCTGAGGCACTGAAGGGCCGTTAAGTGGGACTCTCTCCATTTTTTTCTGTCTTAGATAACTAGAGATCTTCATCCATGTTAGGACGATGTTCTCCTTCTATTTCTAATATGGTTAGCTTTTATCCTTATCAGGATGAGGTTCTCCTCTTGTTCCTGACAAGATTGTTGGGACACTGAAGGATCGTTGAGTGGGCCTCTCCTCATTTCCTTCTATCTTAGATAATCGAAGATCTTCATCCATATTAGGATGAGGTTCTCCTCATATTTCTAATGTGGTTAGCATTTATTCTTGGCAGGATGAGATTCTCCTCCTATTCTTGACAAGGTTGTTGGGGCACTGATGGACCATTGAGTGGACTTCTCTCCATTTTTTTCTATCTTAGATAATCGAAGGTCTTCTTCCACGTTAGGATGAGGTTCTCTCCTGTTTCTAAATGTGGTAGCTTTTATCCTTGTCAGAAGAGTTCTCCTCCTATTCTTGATAACGTCTTGGGCACTAAAAGTCGTTGACTGTCTCTCCCCATTTCCTCTATCTTAGATAATCGGAGGCCTTCATCCATATTAGGATGAGGTTCTCCTCCTATTTCTAATGTGGTTAGCTTTTACCCTTGTTAGGACGAGATTATCCTCCTATTCTTGACAAGATTGCTGGGGCACTGAAGGGTCGTTGAGTGGACCTCTCTCCATTTTCTCCTATCTTAGATAACCAAAGATCTTCATTCATGTTAGGATGAGGTTCTTCTCCTATTCCTAACATGATTAACTTTTATCCTTGTTAGGATGAGATTCTTCTCCTGTTCCAGACAAGATTGTCGGGGCACTGAAGAGCCATTGAGTGGGCCTCTCTTCAATTCTTCTTATCTTAGATAACTGGAGGTCTTCATTCATGTTAGGATGAGGTTCTCCTCCTATTCCTAATATGGTTAGCTTTTATCCTTATCAGGATGAGTTTCTCCTCCAGTTCCTGACAAGGTTGCTGGGGCACTGAAGGGCCATTGAGTGGGCTTCTCCCCATTTCTTCTTGTCTTAGATAATCAGAGATCTTTTACTTTATCTAGTGACAAAGTTTGGAAGGTTATTTTCTGTCATCACAGCTTTGCACCATGAACAAAGATGTTAAAGTAAATAAATTTTATTGAAATGGGATTATTGATAGTACATTCATAAATTTTCTGAGTTCCATGGGCATGGGAGAATAGATCGTTGAAGTTTCTTCCAATAGTAAGTTACTGGTCAGATGACTTCAATGACCTTGTAAGGGCCTTTCCAATTTGGAAAGAGCTTTTCTTGATTCTAAGGTTGTGAGACATCTACTTGCCGAAGTGCCAGGTCGTCTACCTTGAATGCTTTGCTTCTAACTCTAGAATTGTAATAGCAGGCCACTTTCTGTTTGTAAGCTGCCATCCAAATTTATGCCTCTTCTCATTTTTCTTTCAATAAGTCGAGGTTAGCTCTAAGATCCTATGAGTTTCACTATTCATTGAATGCTATGACTTGCACTGAAGGAAGTTTAAGTTCTATTAGGATAATCGCTTCCATTCTGAAAGCTAAAGCAAATGGAGTCTCCCCAGTTGGTAATTTTTGGGTAGTTCCGTAAGCCCAAGTTTAAGTTCGTCCATCCAAGTTTCTTTCATCCTTTCAAGTCTTGCTTTTATGCCTTGCAATAGGATCTTATTAGTTACTTCGGCCTCTCCATTTTTTGTGGATGAGCTACTGATATAAAGTGGTGAAAAATATTTAGATCTTCACAGAACTCAACAAACCTTATCCCTGCAAACTGGTGCCCGTTATCAGTGATCAAAGTTTGAAGTAGGCCGAACTTATAGACTATCAACTTTCAAATGAAGTCCTACACTTTAGCTTTAATAATCTTTGCTAGAGGTTCAGCCTTGACCCATTTGGTAAAGTAATCTATTGCCATTAGGAGAAACTTCTGCTATCTGGATGCCATGGAAAAAGGTCTGAGTATGTCCATTTCCTACTGTGCGAATGGCCATGGGATGCTCAAAGATGTAAGCTGAGAAGTCGATTGTCTTTGTATGTTGGCATTTCTTTGACACCGATCACACTTCCTCACATACTCTATAGAATCCTGGTGCATAGTCGACCAATAGTAGCCCTGCTGAAGTAGTTTATGAGATAAAGCTCTGGCTCCGAAATAATTTTCATAGATTTCTTCATGAACCTCCCATAATGCACAGTTATTTTCAGAAGGTTGGAGACATTTCAGGAGTGGTAGAGTGTATGACCTTTTATATAGTTTATTCTCGAGCTTCTTTTGGATCTTGAGGAAGGATACCATTTTTGAGATAAGCGATAAGCGGGTTACTCCAGCTGGGCTCATAGTCAACCTGCATTATAGTTTGAGATTCCTTCAAGCTCAGACTCTTCAGAACTTCAAAGGAGACTTCTTTAGGAAATTCATTTGGAGCTAGTGTGACTAACTTATAGAGAAGGTCGGATCTGGTATTTTTCATTCTTAGGATCTGTTGGATATCAAAACTACTAAAAATCGGGGTCAGACTCCTTACTTTTTTTAGGCATTTCTTCATGCTTTCTTTCCGAGCTTCATAACTGCCACCAACTTTCTCCACAATCAACTTAGAGTCATTATAAGCTTTGAGCTAATCTACCTTTAATTCCTTGGCTATCCTCAGCCCTATAATCAGGACTTTAGATTTTGCTACATTATTTATTACAAGAAATTCGAAGCGCAGTGCATATTCAGCAACAACTCCTTCTGGGTTGACAAAAATTAGACCTGCACCCACACTGAAATCATTAGATGAACCATCTACATGTAGGGCCCAAAAGCCTTCTAGGAGATCTGCTCTTTCTTTAGGAAGGTTCAGCCGCAACCATGGAATATTGACCTCGGGCCATTCAAGTTTGGCTTCATCTAGAATAGTGCATTCTACTATGAAATACGTCAATATTTGAGCTTTGATTGACGGCCAAGGTCAAAAATTAATATTAAACTCTATGAGCTTAATTATCCATTTTGCTATTCTTCCAGAGGCATCTACTCGATGAAGAACTACCTTAATAGATTGATCAGTAAGGAGCATTATGGTGTACCCCTGAAAATAAGGTCGGAGCCTTTGGGCTGTAATTAATAGAGCATAAGTTAGTTTCTCTAACTTGGTATACCTGATTTCCGCATTCCTCAGAACTCGGCTTATACAGTAGGTCGGCCTCTATGTTTTCGCCTCTTCTTTGACTAAGACTGCTGCAAGGGCCACAGGAAAGACTGCTAGGTACAAAAATAATTCTTCTTTAGATTTCAGCTTGGCCAATAGAGGAGGTAAGCCAAGGTAGTTTTTTAGTTCCTCAAGTACTTGTTGGCATCCAAGAGTCCAATACAAGTTTTTTGGCTATTTGAGGACCTAAAAAAAAGGCATACACTGCTTGGCCAATCTTGAAATAAAATAATTCAGAGCTGCCACCTTCCCTATTAGGCACTAGACTTCTTTCATTATCTTTGGTGCAGTCATTTCTTGAATGGATCAAATTTTCTTTGGATTTGCTTTGATTCCACACTGCGACATTATGAACCCTAGAAATTTTTCTAAAGTTACTTCGAAGGCATACTTGGTCGGGTTCAGCTTTATTTTATACTTCCGAAGTGCATTGAAGGTTTCTTCGAGGTTGGCAATATAATTTGTTGAAGATCGGCTTTTAACTAGCATATCATTTACATAAGCCTCAATATTGCAGCCGATCTGCTCCTTGAAGATTTTGTTCACCAGGCACTAGTAAGTCGCACCTACATTTTTAAGTCCAAAGGACATAATCCTGTAACAATAAAGCCCACAGTCAGTAACAAAAGAAGTTTTCTCCTCATCTTTTGGTGCCATCTATATTTGGTTATAGCTGAATAAAGCATCTATGAAAGTGAGGAGTTCATGGCCTGAGGTTGCATCCACTAACTCAATTCTAGGCAAGGGATAGCTATCTTTCGGACAGGCCTTATTCAATTTTTTGAAGTCTATGCACATTCTCCATTGGCTGTTTGCCTTTTGACGAGGACCAAATTGGAGACCCAGTTTGGATAGAAAATTTTTTGGATGAACCCAGTCTTGAGGAGTTTATCAACTTCTTCTATAATTGCCCTCTACCACTTGAGTGTATAGCCGTGCATCTTCTCCTTTACTGGCCGACATTTGGGATCAACAACCAGATGGTGCTCCATCACTTCTGCATCAATTTCGAGCATGTCTATAGGGACCCAAGCAAAAATATCTACATTTTTTTGGAGGAAGGCGATGAGCTGCTTTCATACCTCTTCTCCCAGGTTAGAGCTGACCTGCATAGTGTGATCTCCATTTCCATCATTCAAAGAAATTACAATAAGGTCTTCCATAGGTTCTCCCCATTCTTTAGTTAGATCATCATGAACGTCGAGCTCATCCATCAGATAGGGATCTAACTATCCACCTCTTTGCAAGGCAATCGTGTAGCATTGTCTTGCCAAAGCTTGATCTCCCCAAACTTCACGTATCCCATAATTTGTTAGAAACTTCATTTTCAAATAATATGTTGAGACTACTGTCCAAAGTGTATTTAAACTAGGTCAATCAAGAATTGCATTGTAAGCAGACGAAGTTTTTACTATCAAAAAATCTACCTATGCCTTGGACTATCTTGGGTACCATCCTGCAACCATAGTTAATATTATTATTCCTTCAACCAGCATAGTATTACCAGTGAAGCCTACCAATGGAGAGTTCATTGGTCCCAAGCAGTCACTAGGTATGAACATTTTAGAGAAAGCATCATAAAACAAGACATCAGTAGAGCTTCCATTATCAATCAAAATACGGTGTACATCATAGTCAGCAATGTTTAAAAAAACTACAACCACGTCATTGTGCGAGAATTGAACCCCTTGTGCATCTTCTTCAGTGAAGAAAATGGATTCTTCAATCCTTTGCCATTTAGCTTGCTCTTCCAATCCACTAGTCTCCCTCCACCAAAATCCTCTAGCAATAGCTTTAATGATCCCCAGTGGAGGCCAATCTTCTTGTTACTCCTTCCTCCTTGATCATTCTGATTGCAGCAATGCCCTTGATCGATCTTCCCTTTCTTCAAGCCGATGTCGTAGAAATCGACCAAGTCGGTCTTGTCGGATAAGCTCCTCGATCTCTAAAGGTAGTACTTATTGGGGTTATGCTTGCCTGGATGAGTCTAAATTCTTTCAGATCTTGGCAGCTGCTCCTTGATTTTTATCAGCACTTGTATTTTTGAAGCATTAAGAGAAGAGTTGTTATGGAACCTCCTAAGGGGAGACTTTCGACATATCCTTCGGTCGGGGCTTCTTGGTTGTCGAGCCTGAGGAGTTCGAGCTCGTCTGTGCTCGAGAGGGGTTCTGGAGTGTGATCGAGTTTCACTCAATTTTTTTTGACTACAGACTTGCTAGATTCGCCTGCCTGCTGCTCCTTTGTGGCCTCATCATTCTTTATTTGAAAAGCCTCCTCTACTTGAGCATAACCCTCAGTCCGGGCTAGCATATCAGCAAAATTTTTGGGGTACTTTCTCTTCAGGAAGGATAAGAGATCATTCTTTTGAAGACCGCCCTTCAATGCGATCATGACTATGGATTAATCCAAGTTCTGGACCTCTAGTGCAGCAGCATTGAAGTGGCTGATATAAGCTTGGATGGATTCTCCTTCCTTCTACTTGATGTTGATGAAGGAGTCTGAACCTTATCTTGAACGTCGACTGTTGATGAAGTGAGCCACAAACTGATGACTCATTTGATCAAAGGAGCAAATCGTACCCAGTTTAAGGCTCGAATACCAATTTCTTACTGCTTGCTTCAAAGTTGAGAGGATAGCTTAGCACAGAATGACATCTAGTGCACCATAGAGCAGCATCATGATTCGAAAGACCTCAAGATGGTCAACCTAATTTGAAGTCCCATCATAGCTTTTGAACTAAGAAAGCTTGAAGTTCAGTAGGATGGGCTCGTACATTATTTGGAGAGAGAATGGAGGGTCAGTGCAGATGTCGTCGATGTGGGCAAGAGCAGCATGGCAGAGTTCTTCGATCCACTGGTTCATTTCTTAAAGCTTCTGATCGAGAAGATCTTCTCGATCACCAATCTCAAGGGTCCACTACTGAACTGGGGCAAAGATCTCCTAGGGGTGGAGTCGTGATCAGAATAGGGGCACTCCACTCTCTATTTTCCCTTCATAGGGGTCATCGGATGATTAGCCCAAGTGGGACTTCCTACCAAATCTCGATACTCCGATGAAGTTCTCTCCAGCTAAACTAATGCCGGGGGTTGCCGCATGGCCTACACTACATCAGTAAGGCCCCTAACCTACTGGACCAATAGGTTGAATTGCTCTATGTCCACTACAGTCGCTAGTGGTGGAACTTAAGGTGCCAGATATGAGGTTGGAGCAGACAGATCTAGGTGAGATTTGGTAGCGAAGATAGTGGATTGCCGAGTTGATTTTCTCTTTGGCAGCATTTTGCAGTGTGGATCCAACAAGAGGAATTGAAGAAGAGATGGACTCCAACTAAGTGCTCCTTTAAGAACAAGGGTTTAGCTATATATGCAGCTCTCCTTCTAGCGTCAATTCTGTTGGTGCAAAAAACTATGAATGTCGAAAAGAGCAGGAGTTGGAAAAGATAAGGTTGCTACTAGACATGCAAAATAAGTCCGAATCGGAGGTGGGGTTGGCTCTGGTAGGACCTTCCGACAGTTAAGTCAGCTCTTTGATTAACAAAAGTGGAGCACTCAGAAAAATTTTAGCAGAGTTTTTGAGTTTAAAGAGAAAACATATTTGGAAGGGCCTTTATATAGGCAGAGCTCATAACAAACTAATGGTGATGGCCATAACTGCCTATTAGTGGGCCATTCGAGGCCACGTGAAGTTTGTTATGAAGGATGGTGTTCGTTGTCGCAACTCATTAGTCCGTTGGAGATTAATAGCTATAGTTCAGTTGGGACTATTACACCTATGAGCAAACTGTTAATAGTGAAGAGCTCTATGTCCCAACAGTTTTGGAGAGGTTTGGCCATTTTTTAGGTTATTCGCAGGTTGGCGGATATTCATTGAGTTGGGAGTTGAACTTGTATAGATGACGAGATCCTTCTGCTACTTAAGTCTGCTCAATTGATGTTCAGAATGTAAGGTAGTTAGTTCAACCACCTAAAGGAGGCTTTGACTAAAAGGAGTTCGATTGGAAGGAGTTCACTCAGTGACTGGAAGGAGTCTGTTCAGTGGCCGAAAGGAGCTCGTCTAGAAGGAGTTCATTTGGATTAATAGTAATCAGGGGTTGGCTAGTAGCTAGGATAGGCGGACACACTCAAAACACTTTGGTGAGTCTTAACTTCTCCTTTGAAGTTCAGCTTTCTTCAAGGTCATCTACAAGTGGATAATTATTCTAGGTTGAAGGTTGAAAAGGATGATGGATTCACCAATTTAGGACTATGGCCAGGCTCTTTAGGCAGAAGTTCAGACTTACTTTAATGATGTGGGCCTTTCGCTAGCTCTAGCTTGCACACCCAAGGTTCTTGGCATAAGAATGCCAAGATCTGCCACTTATAGCAAGGTATATAAGTTCGTTTGAGGAGAAGCTCTACCGGCTTGGGACTCTTGACGTGAGACCCAATTGTAATGATGAGAATTGGCTTGACGGAGATCTGGTTGAAAAGAAGTTTGGCTAGCTTCAAGGTTAGCCTGACTGGACTATGCAGGGATCGAATACTTAACCAAATACTTAGCTAACTGCTTAAGCGATTATTTTCACTATTCAAGTTCATCCGGATAAGGTCCAAGATGTCCTTTGGGTTTTCTAGTTATCTGAAAGATCTGATAATCAAAACTGAGAAGATTGTCCAACATGCATGAGTGGGAGGTCAGCTGTCCCAAAGTGAATTGGAGCAAGAATTCATACTGGTTGAAATTCGATCATGGTCGCCATCGTCAGACGAGATCGCTTTGAGGTTGGGCATCTTACTGAACTTCGACAAGAGCAGATTTATCATCAACACAAATGATAGTTGAGTTCTTTTCATTTAAAATCTTTTTATAAAACTTTGAAAATATTCAAAAAGCTTCATCTCTATGTGCCAAAAACAAAATCCATGTGAAATGAGAGTAATCATCAATAATAACAAGATCATATTTCTTTCCTCCTAGGCTTGTAGTCCTAGTAGGTCCAAACAAGTCCATGTGAATTAATTCAAGAGGCCTAAAAGTTGAAATCATATTTTTAGATTTGAAACTCTCCCTAGTTTGTTTTTCAAATTGACAAGCATTACAAATATGATCAAATTTAAAATTTTGTTTGGGTAAACCTTTAACTAAATTTTTATTAAGTAATTTTGATAGAGTCTGTATGCTTGCATGTCCTAACTTATGGTGCCAAAGCCAACTAGTTTTCTTGATGTTAGCATTCATAGCAACTAGGCATTGATCACTCTTCATGGCGATGTCATTAAGATCAACCATGTAAATGTTGTCACGCCTAAATCTAATAAACTTTAAGCTATCATCTAAGAAACTAGATATAATGCACATGGATGATTCAAAAGAGACCTTATAACATTTATCACATAACTGACTAATATTAAGTAAATTATGTTTTAAGTTGTCAACTAACAAAACATTATCTATGAAGGTAGATGGAGTAATCTAAATTTTACCAATACCAATAATCTTTTTTTTGCCGTTGTCACCAAAGGTGACTACTCCCCTTCCTTTCTTTCAAGGATGAAGAATTGCTCCTTATCATCCGACATATGCCTTGAATAGCTGCTATCCAAGTACCATTCATATTTACATCCCTTGGCTGCAAGGCATTCCTGCACAGAAATTTAGGTGATAGTTTTAGGTAACCAAGTCTTCCTAGGTCATAGTTTTTTTTGGAATCCAAATTCTTCTAAATGATTTTTCATTAAGTTTTCTAGTATTGTATGCAAATTCTCTGTGTCCTACTTTGCCACAACTAAAACAAGTAATATGAGAGGTGCTAATGGATGAAGGTGCAGTGAAGAAATTCTTTAGAAATTTTTTTTTATCTTTATGTTTATATCCTAGGCTAGCTTTATCATAAACTCCCCTTTGATTATTTAATATCATTTATAATTTTTCTGAACTACATGTGAACTTGTCAACTAATGGTTTTAGTTTGTCCAATTCATTCTTTAAGATTCTATTTTCTTCTTTTAGTTTGTCATATTCACTAAGTGCTTCTTCTTTTTCTTTAGCAAGTATTTGATTCATTTCTTTTAGATTTCTGTTTTTCAAGTTTATTCTTTTGAAATCCTTTATTAAGTCATAAATGCATTCTGAAGTTCATCAAAAGAAAAATCCAAAGTAGATGCAGAAGATACCTCTTCTTCTTGAGTCATGAAGTACAAATTTGCTCCATTTGGACTTTTTTCTTCTGAACTTGACTCGTCGCTATCATTCCAAGTCACTACCATAGCCTTCTTCTTTGTTCTTTTGGATGCTTTTTTCAGTTGAGAATAATCAGCCCTAAAATGTCCAGGTTTCTTGCATTCATAGCAAATAGGTTGATCCTTTTCTTTTTTCTTCTTCTTTTCCTTACTAGGTTCTTCTCTAAACGAGCTTCTTTTCTTGAATCCTTGTTTTCTTCTACCCATGAATTTTTTGAACTTTCTGATAACCAGTGCCATGTCTTTATCATTTTCATCACTGGTGCATAGATCATCCTCCTCTTCAGCTGCTATGGATTTCAGGGTGATGGTTTTCTTCTTCTTGCTTTCTTCTTCATTATGTCTTCCCATTGCTAGCTCATATATCATGAGGGATCCAATAAGCTCTTCAAGTAGAAGGGTGTTCAGATCTTTTGTCTCTTGAATGACTATCACTTTGGCTTTCCATGACCTAGGCAAAGATCTGAGAATCTTTCTCACCAAATCACTATTAGTATATACTTTTTCTATACTTTTTAGGCCATTTATAATATCAACAAATTTGGTGTACATGCTGGTGATAGATTCAGTTGGGTCCATTTTAGATAGTTCATATTGATGAACTAGTATGTTTATTTGTCCCTTCATGCATTACCTCAAGTATATCCCAAATTTTCTTTATAGAATTGCATGTGAAAATTCAATTAAACTCATTAGCATCAAGGGCACAATAGAAAACATTCAATGCCTTGGCATTTAATTGGACAAGTTTTTTGTCCAATTCATCCCAATCTTTCTTTGACTTAGGAGAGGACATGCCATTTATAATGATTGTTGGTGTGTGTGGGCCATTAACAATGACACTCCATATATCATAATCAAAGGCTTGTATGAAAATGTGCACGCAAGCTTTCCAATAGGTATAGTTAGACCCATTGAAAAAAGGTGGCCTAATGGTGAATTGCCCTTCGGCAAGTGATCCTCCAAGTTGGGTTGTCATGATCTTTTTCTCTTAGTTAAAAAGATCAACAATTAGCAGAGAACCAAGGCTTTGATATCAATTATTGCCTAGCTAGACAACCTAAGAGGAGGGGGGTGAATTAGTTTTTAAAAATTTTAAAGCAAGTATGTGCAAAGATTGACTATTTAAGTACAGAGTGAGTGAGATGTGAAAGCTCTGAGAAGTAAAAGAAAAGCACACACACACAAACAAAAACTTTTATAGTGGTTCGATGTAGTCTCAGCACCTCGTCCACTCTCCAAGCAACACTCTTGGAAATTTTACTATAATCCCTCAAGATTACAGCCGAATAATTTTTTCGAGCTCACTATGTTGGGAATAGTATCTTAAAGCCAATCATCAGCCTATTGATGGTCGTGCTATTTCTTATACTTGTATATAAATTATTAATGAATAAAATTTATTTTGATATTTTTCATAATAAATTCTCACATCTTTTAATGAACTCTTATGTTATAGTGAAGTTCTTAAAACTATTTAGAATCGACAAAGGAGAATTTATCATTTAGTCCTTAAACCTGTTCATAATCAAATAATACATTGTTACCAAGGATGACAATGTTTATCAAGTGTAGATCATTGTGTGCCATTTGGATTAGCTATCCTCTAAACCAAGGAGTGTGGAGATATTGGTATGATATGCAGATGAGATGTAGGGGTATATCTATACTAAATGTGACCAACTCTAGAGCTTTTTTGCTGTCAAGATTTGCTTTAATGAAATATGGGTATAAGTGTCTCTCCGACCTGAGATCACTATGGTAACTTCTAAGCAACTCATGGTGCTTTGGTGCTAGACTACCTAAATTTCTAATTCAGTGATGGAAGATTTATAGGCACAGTCAAGTACTTGAGGAGTCGGTGCGTGTATCGAGAAATAATTGACCACTCCTAATTTTAGAAGTTGTGTTCAATTATATTTTAATTTAGCAAATCCTTGGTCAGGGTAGTCCTAGTGAGGAGTTACAAGACTAATTACTTTGAGACATGATTTGGATGTACTTTTTAGGTTTGATAGTTTTACTCTAAGTCATCCTATACATAAAGGTCAAAGGGCTGAATTATGTGGTAACCATATTCATGTAGGTTCTGAATGTTGCGATTGCAACTATTCGATCTATCTTGATGCCGGGTACCATTGCTAGATGGTCACTTTGATTAGTACAGGAATTGGTTCCTATGCTATCGATATAGGTTCAAACCTTTAGGGTCACACACACTAGAGGTTCCTATATGATCTGATGGTTGGTGAAGAGACCACTAGACTGAAACTCTATGGTCAAGAGTCCGACTAGACTGAAACTCTTTGACCAAGAGCTTTACTATATTAGTACACATATTAGTACAGTATACTGGGATCCCCGATCAGAACCACACGTGCAAGTTTCCCTGCATGTGGCCCATTCATGCTTTTTTGCGAGGCATTGCCTATGACTTTGCATGCAAGAAGAGGGCTAAACTGCAAACTTTCTCTGAGTCCTAGTTGTCTAAAACTTTATGATCAGGAGTTTCAGTGCACTTGGAATCTTTGGTCAAGAGTCCCACTAGACTGAGACTCCTTGACTAAGAGTCCTACTGCATTAGGACTCTGAGTTCTACTTATCTATGACTCTATGATTGAGAGTTCTACTAGTTTGGGACTCTATAATCATGAGTTTCATTTGTTTGGGACACTAGGATCAAGAGTCCCACTGGTTTGGGACTCTTCAATCAAGAGTTTTATTTTGATGGGACTTTGTTACCTAGACACCCATCAAATTTAGACTCTATGTTTATAAGAGATTTAATTGATAATTTGATTACTAATTAACTTAGTTTAATTGAAAAATGATTTTTGGATCAAGTTCAATTGAATTGGATTTAGTTGGGTTTGACCCGGTTAGGTTATGAGATGACCTAATCATCGAGGAGGTTTTATCCCTGATTTGATCAAGGGTTAGGCTTGATCAATTTCTAATTTTATTAAAATTTAATTAATCCTAATTGAGCCTAAATTAGTTGGATTTAATCTTCTCTAATTGGGCCTAACCAATTTGGATTTGGTTGGTTCAATTGGACAAGAGAAATTAAGACTAGTTTGACTAATCTTCCCATGCGCCACATCACCTAGACTTACGCCCTTTATTTCTCCATGAGAATTTAGAGTTCTCATTATTTTTCTCATGCACAAGAGGCCTCACACAATCCTTTCACATATCCTAAAGGGATGAGAACAAATTGGTTGCCATTCAAAATCAAATGGAGTTTGAGTTTGAATGGACAACCTCCTCATCTTATCTTTCCCTCCACGCCACCTTTTGTTTTGTGTCTCTATATTTACCATGGAATTTTTGGATGGAAATACATATGAAAAAAAAACTTTCCCTCCATGCGTGAACCCTCCCCTTGTGTGAGAAAAATCAGAGAAAAATTCTAAGAGAAAGAAAATTAGAGACAAGTGCAACTTTTTAGATTGCTGCCTAGAATTCTGATCTAGGGTTTGTGCTGTGATTTCATGAGATCTAAGCATCAGATCTTAACAAAATTTTTGGAAGATCCTCCTCAATCTCTTTTCTACCATTTCTATTGATCCAAAGTATCCAAATTATCAATGGAGGGAGGTTAAAATCGTTCAATCAACATCAGTCGTCGAACAATCCTACATTGAGTTAACACTTGAGAGGAGTTGATCAGGACCAGGACCTCATGTGGACCATCCATGGAGGCTAGACACATGTGTGGCTACATCATAATGATCAAATCTTCTTGGTGGTGTTAATCAAATCTTTCTAGTAGTGATTAAATTATGGAGATCAACTTCCCACACGAAAATAATGTATTTTGAATACGTAAAGTAGTAAAATAGTTTTACTGCTGATTATTTTATTTCATATTTCCATGCATGCATATCACACTAGATCCTAGTAATGTACAATTTTTAGATCAGATCTATAGCTCTTTATAAATTAATTAGATTAATTTTTAATTTTATTATATTTTAGTTTTAAAAAAAATTGAAAGTAGAGCTAGAAATCCTACATGCATCCCAACAATGGTATCAGAGCATCCAGGTTGTTTAATGTGATGTATATGCATGATTAGATTATTTATTTAGATTAGATCTAAATAATAATCTAATTTTTAAATCTAAAAATAAAATATCATGATCACATGGGCTATAGGTTTTCCTGCTGTAGGGTTTATCCCCTACAATGTACAGATTGTTCTGGTATGTTATTGATATAAAAATTGATCAAAAAATTTTAGATCTGATTAATAATTTTTATGATATATTTGAATAATTTTAATCTAATTTTTAATCATGAATAAGTTTTAGATTAGATCTAAAATAATTCATAATTTTTTATGTATTGTACATAGTCATAGATTAAAACCTACAACTAGTACTATTTGTGAAATGAGCCGACCCATTTTTGATCTGAGTCGATCCATTTGGTGAATAATGCTAGATTGTAAAAGAACCTTTTAAAATTTTGAATAATATTTTCCAAATACTAAACCCCAATCGTCAGTCCAAAAACTTAATTAAGAATTAAGGATTATGAATCAGGATCTAGAATTGTTAATTAAAGATCCTAAGTCATTAATTATAAAATTTAGATTATTGGGTTAGATGAATTATATCCATTAATTAGGTTAGACCTAAGATTAGTTAAAAAATGGACTAAATTAGAGTAATTGATCAAATCTAATCAAATGTTAATTTGAATTAGGTCAAGGACTCTTTAGACTAAATTATAATAATTATAGTTGGTCAAGTCCACGTCTTTAACAAGGACTAAATAGACTTGATTCATGGCTACGCGATCGAACTTGAGATTACTAGGTTGGTCAAATTAAAACTAATGAACTGGATAGTCTCTAAAGTAAGTTTGACAATTCAAACTAGTGATTTTTAATTGAAAGCTACTCGCACTGATTTTGATCTTTGACGAGTTAATGGTATATTTCTTCCACTGATCTCACTTATCTAGCCATCTTGGTGAATTAGGTTTTGATTAGACCACTTGATGATTTGGGCTCACCCACGTCAATTAGATAAATTAGTCTAGCTGATTTAGGTGCTCCTAATGCCAGTTTTAATTAGGTCCTTTTTTATCTGACTTGGTAAAGTTACTGGTAGGATCGAAATTAGCTGGTTAATCTTCTTCTCTTCTTAAAATGACTTAATCAAATCCTATAAAATTATTAGATCCTTAAAAATAATAAAGTTATAGTGATAACTAAGTCATAGCCTCTCATTAAATTGAGTGATAATGGATCCAATAGTTTAATAATCATTAGAGGCCTAAAGGTCTAGTGCTTATTGACTAATGAAATTATCATTCATAATATAATGATTTGATCGTGTCTTTCTAATGGTGGTCAGGTTAGCCGGCCAAAGTCTGACCTGATCATTTGTTGGTCAAATGCACTAAATATGGTCATGTTAATGGTTAGACCTAATCGAATCTTTTTAGTGGAGGCCAAAGCCTATTGATTAGACTTTCAAGGTAAAATTAAAATTACTAGAAATTATTTAGAGAAATAATTGATTATGAACCTACCCATAGATGCATATGAGTTGACCAACCAAAGTTGGGCTCATGTGTAGTTTGTGAGGATTATAGTACCCACTAAGGAATTAAAGTAATTCCTCGAATTAGAGGTAGAGGCTACCAGTTCGTATAAAATAGTGAAAGAACCTTTAGACTAAAGTTCAAGTCTTTAGGATAATTAATTCATATACTAATTAGGTTTGATTTTTCTTAATATAGATATAGTCACTATCCTATTGCTTTGATCATTGTTGGACAATGACAAACTCATGAGATCCAACTTTGATAGCTAGTATCAAAAGCTGAAAATCATCCTAGAGCATGAATGGATCTTGTATGTTTTGACTGATCCGACATCTGAGGAGCTAGCTCTGAATGCTAGAGGGGTAGTCAGAGATATTTATCAGAAGTGGCTTAATGATCGTACCATCATTTTTTGCATTATGCTAGCAATGATAAATGATGAGTTCAACTATAGATTTGAGAATAACCAGCCTCAGGAGATGCTTCAAATGTTGAACGACTCTTTTGTCATGCCTAACGATGTTAAGAGGCACAAGACTAGTTATGCCATTTTCAACGCTCGGACGAGGGATGAGATGTTAGTCATCGATCATGTATTATACATGCTTAAGATGATTGAGTGCTTGAGTAAGCTGGGCTTTCTCCTATACGAGCAACTCGACAAGGATGCAACCTAAATTCTTTGCCTAAGTCCTTCCCTTCCTTACTCATTTTAGAATGACTAAGCCTACAGTGGACTACCATGGCTTGTTAGGATTGCTGCAGAACTTTGAGAAGGATCATTAGCTCCAAAAGGAGTTGGTGAATATAGTGGGAGGGTCATTTTCTGATCATCGATCCTTTAAGAAAGAAAAAAAGCACAAGAAAAAAAAAATAAGAAGGTGCAGCCGCATGCTAGGATGTTTGCATAGGATTAAACCAAGAAGCGCAAGCCCGATCAGAGCCAGATAGAGTGCTTCTTTTGTAAGAAGTAATGGCATTGAAAGAGAAACTATCCTCAGTACATTGTCTCCCTAGACCTGAACAAGTCGAGGAAGAGGAAAGCTATTGCTGGATAAGGTAATTATATGATAACACATTACAACTTCTCAATTTATGATACTACTATCTGGGTATCAGATACTGAAAGCCCTTATCATATTTGTAATTCAATGCAAGATTTGTAGATTAGTAGAAGATTTGACAAAGGTGAGAGGTTTGTAAACATTGGGGATGAAAGACAAGTTCCAGTTCTAGCTTTAGAAACCATGAACCTTGTAATCAATTCTAATAGAGTTATTCTTAGTGATTGTCATTTTTGTCTAAACTTTTTATTGAATATTATTTCTATAGGCCTTTTGATCAAGAATAGTTATCAATTTTTAATAAAAAAATTATAATATCATTTTGAATAGTATTACAGTTTGTGTTGGATAATTGAATAACGGTATTTACTTACTATCATAACCTATTAACGTGGTTCAATCCTCCCGTAAATGCCTTAGATTAGATGATGTATCAGAAGTCTACCTTTGGCACTATAGGCTAGGTCATATCAACAAAAACAGAATAAATAGGTTGGCTCAAGAAGAAATTTTTGAAGTTGATGATTGTGAATCACTTCCGACCTGTGAGTCCTCTCTTCTTGATAAGAGGACCAAGTCACCTTTTACTAGAAAGAATGAGCAAGCCAGTGAATTCTTAGGTCTAGTATATATCAATGTATGTGGACGCATGAGCTCAAGTACTACAAATGGATATTTCTACTTAACAACCTTCACAAATGACCTATCGAGGTATAGGTATGTCTATTTAATGAAGCATAAGTCAGAGTCATTTGAAATATTCAAACTATTCCATAATGAGATAGATTAGCAAACTAGAAAGAGTATTAAAATATTTCAGTCTGATCGAGGGGATGAGTACCTTTTCAGTAAATTTTTGATATATCTAGGAGAGAATGGGATTCTCTTTCAATGGACTCCTCCTAGAACACCACAGCATAATGGTGTATCTGAAAGAAGGAATTGGACCTTGTTGGACATTGTTCAATCCATGATAGGGTTTGCTAGTAGCCGATCTCCTTATAGAGATATGCACTCGAGTCAGCTTGTTACATTCTAAATAGGATTCTAAGTAAGTCTATTTTCAAAATGCCATATGCGATGTGGATAGGATGTAAGCCAGTACTCTCATACCTTAGGATTTGGGGGTCTGGCTTATGTCAAATATTTAGTAATGGACAAGCTTGGACCTAGATCTAAAAAGTGTAGTTTTATAGGATATCCAAAAGAGACCAAAGGATATTATTTCTGTCTTGCTGATAAGAAAAGAAGTTTCTTGGAGAAGGAATTAATGTCTCTAAGATCAAACTTAAGAAAGTTCGAAAGGTGAAAAAATTGATATAAGTAGCTAAAGCTGAACTGCATTTGATTAGATCAAACCCAGAGCTTGATGAATCTACACCTTTAAGGTGGTTTGGTAGAGTACTACATCAGCTAGATAGAAACTATGATTTCTTGATTTGAGATGGTGATCCTATCGAACTTGATGAGAATGATCAGGATGTAGGTGATATGGTGCTCCCAAGCCTTGGGAGGCCACGGGCGGAGCCAAGGTGAGGGCTCCGAGGAGGCTAGGATAGGTGTTGTCCGAGGGCTAGGATAGGAGTTGTTCTAGGATGGAGGCGGCATATAACTCTCCACAGACTTGAGGTTTGGGTATTGAGGGCCTTAAGGAGCTTGGTTGGTGCTTTGGAGGCCTTTGATTTAAGGTGGAGTAAGGAACCAAAGTTGGAGAATCAAGATTGCAGAAAGAAAATTTTCTGTAGGTTAGCTGGCTCAGTCCAAAATTGGGTCGGCTAATTCTTAGAGCACAGGCAAAATAGAAAGATTGAGTTTCGGGACTGTAGGCATGGTACAGAACTGGGTTGGCTTAGTTTCAGACTGAGCCGACCCAGTAGAATTTAACTAGCTCAGTGCTGAGATTGAGCCGGCTCAGTGCATGGCAGAGTTACACGAGGGTCTATTTCTGGCTAGGGTCTGGGTTGATCTTAGAGGTCTTAAGGCCTGGTTTGAGAGGTCTTAAGGGGGCTAATTCATGTATGGGTTGGGATTAGATCTAGGGGATGAGAGTATGTGAGACTAGGGCTTGGTGAGTGGTTTCATGTATTAGGTTAGCCTAAGAGAGATTTTAAGCTGGGGTTTATTAGGGTTCATGTGGAAACTCTAGGGTATATAAACCAGAATATTGTAACTTTTACAATGAAGGAAGAGAATATAATTAAGCTTTTCTCCCTAACTCTCTTCTTTCTTCTCTCTGGTTCCAACACTGAAATCCTAGATTCTCCCATCTTTCTTAGATCTTCTTCAATTTGCTGGATTAACACCCAAGTTCATGCAAGAGATCGGATCTATGGTTGTGGCTTCAAGCAGCAGTAGGAACAATAATTGGTATTAGAGCTAGGTGATGCCTGGGATGTTGTGGATAACAATTGGTATCAGAGCTAGGTTAAGCATGAAGGAGGAAGAAGATCAGTTTTTAGTAGAGATCAGCAGCGAGATTCAGATTTAAAGGCTTTCTCCAGGCTTCGTGAGGAAGGAAGAGATCATAGGGTTGTTGTCCACCATCCCTAATCAAGATATTTCTCAAATCTATTTGTTTGCTATTATTTTGATTTGGATTAATCATGGAGAACAATGGATTGAAGGTAGGATTAGAGAAGTTTGATGAAAAAAAAAGTTTCACGATGTGGATGGTAAGGATGGAGGATTTGCTAGTTCAGATGAGATTGGATTCGACCTTAAAAGATAGGTTGGAGAAGATCATAGAAAAGGAGTGGATGTCCTTGGAGAAAAGGGCATGTGCCATGATTAGGACTTATTTGGTGGATAAGTGATAAGTGGTAAAAATATACTAATAAAAGTATTAAATTATAAAAAAAATTAATCTATTTTATTAGAAATTGATACTTTTATTAATCTTATGTAGGAAAGAAAGCCACCAATGTGAAGATCTCATTTTTCTGATTCAGATGAAAAAAATTTCAGGCAAAACGGACTTCAAATGAGCCCAAAATTGAATTTTAAAAAAAAAAAAAAAATGCCGACGCAACGCTGACGTCAGCATTTTTCGCGGCGCACGGTGGACCATCTGAAGGGTAATTCGGGAATTTCACAGTATAAAGAGCGCTCTGATTGGCTGAAGAACATGGCGGTCCATGCAACACCGAGGTCGCGTACGGTCCACGGAGGGCAATTTGAGAATTCTGATTGATCTAATGGGCGATTTTCACTGAAGCTTGATCGGACGGACGAGAAGAAGGCGCTGATGGACGGCATCCGTAGCTCCCGATCGAGATCCAATGGCTGAGATTCATCCCAACGTTAAACTATAGATCTGAAGCCTTCTTTCAACGCGATCGGACAGCCCAGATTCGATCCAATGGATGATCCAACGGCTGATATTAAATCTGACTTGATCTGGGTTATTTTAAGGGCTTTTTGAGTGGTTTTTGGACTGTTTGATCAAGATCTAACGGGCAGAATTATTCAGATCTTAATTTGAGTTGATTTAGGAGTCCTAAACCTAATTTTTGATGGATTTTAGGGAAATAAAACTCTTTACCTATAAAAGAACCTAGAGTGATCGTGAGAAAAAAAATTAGAGAGAGAGACGAGGAGAAAGAGAGAGAGGAAGAATTAGAGAGAGACAAAGAGAGAGACAGGGAGAAAGAGAGAGAGAGGGAGAAAAAGAGAGAGGAGAGAGGAAAAAAAAATGATTTGTGAGAAAATCAAGAAGGATTTTTGATTTTTCTTCGACGGTCAAGACATCGATCAAGGAGCCTCTTCTTCTTTGCCAAGTTCTCCACATCAAAAGCACTAAACAATCAATTTCAGCAATCAAACAGTCTAATTTCTTCATGCTTTTTATTTTATATGCTATTTTTGAATTTGTTATTATGAACTAAATTTTATTTTACTAAGGCTAAGGTGTAGCCACTCTATTGATGCAATATTCAGTATGACTTATTTTTAAATTTTGTTCATGAGGAGTATATAAATCTGATCTTAATGCTTTTAGATTACTGGCCATCTTCTAATTGATCTGATGAACATAGATGTTATGGACCAAGTACATCTATGTTAATGCTTCTTGATTATATACCTTGTATTATGAATCAAATTAGAATTCATATGCATGCGGGAATTTTAGTGCGCTTTGGATGCAGCGTATTTTAATTAGAGGATTTCACAAAACCTAATGCATTAATATTTATTTAAATTACACTTGGACCAAAGGATAATTAATAAATATTAATAGTTTTGCTATGCCTGGACCAAAGGGTAGTGAATAAATTAGGAGACTCCACCGTCACATGAAATAAAATTAATCTAAAAAAACTGAATATTATATTGACTGAGTTGGTGAACCGATTGCCTTAGTAATCCATTGCTCTTGAATTTAAAACCCTAATAATTTACACTCTCTCTATTTAATTAAAAACTTTTAATTATTTTTTTTTATACTTTTTAATTTCTTATTCTTATAAATCGATCTTCTAAATAAAGCATAGGAAAGAGCTTTTCAGTACTTATTTTCCAATTCTCTAGTGACGATACTCTACTCATTCACTTTATTACTTGATCGACTGGTGTACTTGCCATAGCTATAAATTAGCACGCATCAAGTTTTTAGCGCCGTTGCCGGGGATTGTCTAAAACAATATTGAAATTTTGAACCTAGCTTTACTTTAGAAATTTATTTTTAATTTTTATTAAAAAAAAAAAATTAGTGCATGACACGTACTGGACATAGTAACTTACTACCTCTAGATCCAGAAATTGAAAGGACTATTAGAAGACTACAACAAGAGAGAAACATGGCAACTGAAGATCCTAACGACATCAATCTAGGAGTGGATATGGCGACTGAAGGACAGCATGAAGCTATTCGACCAATACATCATCCATTAAATGATTACATCACACCATCTATAGCCGATGTAGCTTCGAGCATCAGGAGACCGCCTGTACGAGCAAACAACTTCAAAATAAAGCCGGCGATGATCCAGATGATTCAATCAACTATCCAATTCAGTGGACACATGCATGATGATCCGAATGCCCATATTTCTAATTTTCTTGAACTTTGCGATACTTTTAAAATTAATAGGTGTCGGATGATGCTATTAGATTAAGATTATTTCCTTTCTCTTTATGGGATAAAGCTTAAAATTGGCTTCATTCTCTTCCTACAGGTTCTATCACAACTTGGGATGTTCTGGCCCAAAAATTCTTAGCCAAGTACTTTCCACCTTCCAAAACTGCTAAGATGCGCAACGATATCACTTCTTTTATGCAGATGGACATGAAGACACTATATGAGGCTTGGGAGCATTTCAAAGAACTGCTGAGGAGATGTCCACATCATCAACTACCCATATGGCTTCAGCTACAAACTTTCTATAATGGTTTATCTCCTACTAATCATTCTATGATTGATGCAGCAGCAGGAGGAACCATTAACCAAAAAATGGAGGAAGAAGCATTCGATCTAATCAATGAGATGGCATCAAATAGCTATCAATGGCAAACAGAACGTATGATGCCGAAAAGACTAGCAGCTGTGCAGGGAGTAGATTGCGTGCTAACTTTACTAGCTGAAATTGCAGCCCTTAGAGCCGAAGTCAACAACTTAAAAGGAACAGCTATGCATGTTCAGAGCATTACTTGTGACCTGTGTGGAGGAGGACACGATACGAGCAATTGCCAGATAGGTAATCCTTTTGCTAAAACAACTGATACAGCTAATTATATTGGTAATTTTTTTAGGCCGCAACAAAACAATCCCTACTCCAACACATACAATCAAGGGTGGAGGCAGCACCCAAATTTCTCATGGAGCAATCAAAATGCAGCACAACAGCCACCCCTGGGATTTCAAGTACCTAAAAAGAAGTCCAACATGGAAGAGTTGATGGTCAAATTTATGCAAAACCAAGAAGCAACTATAAAAAATTTGGAAGCCAAACTTAGGCAGGACCAAACAGCAGCAATTCAAAACTTGGAGATGCAAATAGGTCAAATGGCTAAGATAATCTCCGAGAGACCTCAAGGATCCTTGCCAAGCAATATGGAGACAAATCCAAGGGAGCAAGTCAATGCTATCACCCTAAGAAGTGGTACAAAGCTGGAGGAGCCACATCAGAAGAAAGAGACTGAAGAGCCAACTACAAATAAGAAACCATCAACTTAAACTCGTCAGTCACCAAAACAACCAGCAGATGGATGGTCTCCAGGTATACGGTTTGCTGATCCAAATGTGAAGCCCTACGTTCCACCACTACCATTCCCAGAGAGACAAATACATCATCCAGATAAGAAATTTTTTAACTTTTTCAAAATTCTAAAGAATTTACATATTAATATTCCTTTTGTAGATGCTATTACTCAAATGCCCAGGTATGCCAAGTTTCTCAAAGAAATCTTAACAAATAAGAAAAAGTTGAAGGAGCATGAGAGAATAAATTTGAATGAAGAATGCTCAGCAATACTTCAAAATAAATTACCACAGAAGCTAAAAGATCCAAGAAGTTTTACTATCCCCTGCATTATTGGTGATTATAGTTTTGATAAAGTTTTATAATTTAGGAGAAAGCATAAATCTCATGCCTTTTTCTATTTTCAGGAAGCTGGGTCTAGGAGAACCAAAGCCTACCACTATTACTCTTCAATTAGTCGATAGATCCATTAAATATCCAAGAGGTATAGTGGAGGATGTCTTGGTAAAGGTAAACAAGTTTATTTTTTCTGTTGATTTTATTATTCTTGATATGGAAGAAGATTATGATGTACCCCTTATTTTAGGGAGACCCTTTTTAGCTACTGGAGGAGCTTTAATAGATGTTCAACAAAAAAAATTAATTCTTAGAGTCCAAGATGAACAAGTTACTTTTAATGTTTTCAAAGATACTAAACATCCTGATGACAATCAAACTTGTTTTTTAATTGACATTATTGACAATCCATTATATAAAAATTCTATAGAAAATAGGTTTGAGACTACAAAAGCAAGCAATGTCAAATTGAAAGAGGATTCGATTAAACATGAAAGTATTCCAATTGAAGTGGCACCGGATTGATCCACTTTAGAACTTAAAGAAAGTCAAGTTGAAGACTATAAATCAGAACTACTAGATAGGTTGTTTCTTTTCTTTTTAGTTTTGATCATTTTCTTTTTCTTTTATTTTTCAGTAATTTGTTATTGCTCTTTTACTGCTCTGGTGTGTATTTTTAATTTTGTAGAAAAATCAATGAGAACTCAAGCAAAATTTCAAAGCTCCAAAGAACCAGATTGAACCAAATCAGGTGTATTCTTTCCTATCCTTTATTACATCCTTTATTTTTCTTTTTCCTTTAAGACAACATAGAACAAGTTAAAGTTAAAAAAAAAAAAAAAATCCCATGTGTCAAGAAGAAAATCTTGAGTAAGATAAACTGGATAAGTGATAAAAGATAGAATTATTTGCTAATGAATGTAATAAGTTAAAAAAGTAGATTAGTTGGTCAACTTTTAGCAGCCTACTTAGGTCATTAAAAGATTATTAGCACTTTTTATTGCACATGCACACTAACAAGGCAAAGTAGGTATTGATTATAAGGTCAACTGAGGATTTAATTATCACTAAAAATTGATAATTAATATACATTCTAATCAAAAAAATTTGAATTTAAGGAAAGAGCTACCTGCCTATAAATAAAGTGCAAAAGACAGAGTATATGTGGATTGCCCAAAACCTAGTAACTGGGTCTCTACACCTAGGTCAAGTGTGGAAATTCATGTAAAATGATGAAGGGAAGGCCAGGATGCTCAGCACAGTAAAAAAAAAAAAAAAAAAAAAAAAAAAAAAAAAAAAAGAAAGGGCAATGTGAAAGCTACCTTAATTCATGAGTATAAAATTGAGAATGTATAGAAAATTGACCAAAATAGGTGATAAGAGAGGATACTTTTGTTCTTTTAATTTAATACTAAAATGCTAAAGTTAGTCACATGAACACAAGTGCTATAGATCTTTGATGTACTCTAAGAAATTTTTTAATTGTATTGACTGAAAAATTTGCTTCAGAAGCTCAATGCTTAGTTAGTAGTATTTTCTAAACTTTTTGACCTTTAATCCTAGATTTTATCTTTGTGATGGATAATCTTATTAAAATATGGTATTAAATAAAATATTGCTAAGGGACTAGCAATGACTAAGTTGGGGGGTGTGATAAGTGGTAAAAATATACGAATAAAAGTATTAAATTATAAAATAAATTAATCTATTTTATTAAAAATTGATATTTTTATTAATCTTATGTAGGAAAGAAGGCCACCAATGTGAAGATCTCATTTTTCTGGTTCAGATGAAAAAAATTTCAGGCAAAACGGACTTCAAACGAGCCCAGAATTGAATTTCAAAAAAAAAAAAAAAAAAACGATGCAATGCTGACGTCAGGATGATGTCAGCATTTTTCGTGGCGCACGGTGGACCATCTGAAGGGTAATTCGGGAATTTCATAGTATAAATAGTGCTCTGATTGGCTGAAGAACGCGGCGGTCCACGCAACATCAAGCTCGCGCACGGTCCACGGAGGGCAATTTGGGAATTTTGATTGATCTAACGGGCGGTTTTCACTGAAGCTTGATCGGACAGACGAGAAGAAGGCGCTGATGGATGGCATCCGCAGCTCCCGGTCGAGGTCCAACGGCTGAGATTCATCCCGACGTTAAACTATAGATCTGAAGCCTTCTTTCAACGCGATTGGATGGCCCAGATTCGATCCAATGGATGATCCAATGGCTGATATTAAATCTGACTTGATCTGGGTTATTTTAAGGGCTTTTTGAGTGGTTTTTGTACCATTTGATCAAGATCTAACGGGCAGAATTATCCAGATCTTAATTTGAGTTGATTTAGGAGTCCTAAGCCTAATTTTTGATGGATTTTAGGGAAATAAAACTCTTTACCTATAAAAGAACCTAGAGTGGCCGTCAGAAAAAAAATTAGAGAGAGAGACGGGGAGAAAGAGAGAGAGAGGGAGAAAAAGAGAGAAAAAGAGAGAGACGAGAGAGATAAAAAAAAATGATTTATGAGAAAATCAAGAAGGGTTTTTGATTTTTCTTCGACGATCAAGACATCGATCAAGGAGCCTCTTCTTCTTCGCCAAGTTCTCCACATCAAGAGCACCAAACAATCAATTTCAGCAATCAAACAGTCTAATTTTTTCATGCTTTTTATTTTATTTATTATTTTTGAATTTGTTATTATGAACTAAATTTTATTTTACCAAGGCTAAGGTGTAGCCACTCTTTTGATGCAATATTCAGTATGACTTATTTTTAAATTTTATTCATGAGGAGTATATAAATCTGATCTTAATGCTTTTAGATTACTGGCCATCTTCTAATTGATCTGATGAACATAGATGTTACGGATCAAGTACATCTATTGTAATGCTTCTTGATTATATACCTTGTATTATGAATCAAATTAGAATTCATATGCATGCGGGAATTTTAGTGCGCTTTGGATGCAGCATATTTTAATTAGAGGATTTCACAAAACCTAATGCATTAATATTTATTTAAATTACACTTGGACCAAAGGGTAATTAATAAATATTAATAATTTTGCTATGCCTGGATCAAAGGATAGTGAATAAATTAGGAGACTCCACCGTCACATGAAATAAAATTAATCTAAAAAAACCGAATATTGTATTGACTGAGTTGGTGAACCGATTGCCTTAGTAATCCATTGCTCTTGAATTTAAAACCCTAATAATTTACACTCTCTCTATTTAATTAAAAAGTTTTAATTATTTTTTTTATTTTTTTTAATTTCTTATTCTCATAAATCGATCTTCTAAATAAAGCATAGGAAAGAGCTTTTCAGTACTTATTTTCCAATCCTCTAGGGACGATGCTCTACTCATTCACTTTATTACTTGATCGACTGGTGCACTTGCCATAGCTATAAATTAGCACGCATCAATGAGGTTTTGTATGGTGTGTTGGAGGAGAGAACACCCAAGGGGTTATGGTCGAGGTTGCAGCAGTTGTACATAGGGAAGAACAAGTACAATAAGTTGATACTGAAGAAGCAACTGTATAGCCTTCGAATGCAGGAGGGCGAGGATATTGCGGGGCATATTCAGCGGTTCGACCGGATGAGGATGGACTTGCTCAATATAGGGATGGATTTAGAAGATAAGGATAAGAGTCTATTGTTGCTATGTTTGCTATTCGGGAGCTTCGATCTATTGGTGACAACTTTGCTGTATGGTAAGGTGACACTGATGTACGAGAAGATCGTATCAGTGCTCAGATCCAACGAGTAGCGAGAATGGATGATGCAGAGGAAGGTCTTCCAGGAGAGTCTTGTGGTTTCAGAGAAGCACAGAAAAGGAAAGAAGAAGGATGAACAGAGGGGCAGCAAGAGGTCCAAGAGATGCTTCAAGTGCGAAGAAGTAGGGCACTTTAAGCAGGAGTGTCTGCTTTGAAAGAAGTGCAAGGGAGGAGGAAGCTCAGATTCCATCAGTATAGTTATTGAAAGTAAAGATTCGGATGAGATCTTGATGGTCTTACAGGAGCCCACAGGGTGCGGTGTATCTGAGATGATTTGGATAGGCTTGTGGAGTGTAGAGGGTCTGAAGGATCAACGATGGTGTTCGAGGTACAACGGCAGGCCCAGCAGTGCAACGTTGGATGGTTGGCCTCGGGGGACTCGAAGATAGAGTCGACTTCTGCGGCATCTGGGGGACGTCAGTTCCAGGTGAAGCACCAGGCAGAGATGGCTTCACTAGTGGAGGAAGCTATGACATAGGTTTAGAGCAGAGGGGTGTAGAGAGAGGACCAATATCCTAGCACCAATGCCGGGGCTGTACAGATCTAGGTGGAGAGGATTGTGCAGGAAGATAGGCATGGCTCTAAGGGGATAGTGTCAGGTGGAGCATCAGGATATGCGGCGAGTGCCAGTAAAGGAACATTGCATAATATCCAGGGAAGTCTAGGATAAGTGATGCAGCTACCAAGCAGAAGGATACCTACAACTCCAAAGGTGGTACAAAGAAACAAGCCAAGGACTTCAGCAATGGAGGCGATCATTCTGAAGGCCTCAAAAGGAGCTCAGCAATTGAAGAAGAATGATAGTGGCAAGATGATCACGAGGGGCTATCAGGACATGCAGGGACAGCAGGATCATGCAGGAATATGTTGCCTGGTGTGCCAAGGCTTGGGCGCACCAAGGTGAAGATTGTAGGTGGTGTGGTGCTCCCAAGCCTTGGGAGGCCACGGGCGGAGCTAGGGTGAGGGCTCCGGGGAGGCTAGGATAGGTGTGGTCCTAAGGCTAGGATAGGAGTTTTCCTAGGATAGAGGTGGCATGTAACTCTCCACGAGCTTGAGGTTTGGGTATTGAGGGCCTCAAGGAACTTGGTTGGTGCTTCAAAGACCTAGGATTCAAGGTGGAGCAAGAAACTAAAGCCAAAAAATCAAGATTGCAAAAAGAAGATTTTCTTTAGGTTAGTCGGCTCAGTTCAAAACTGGATTGGCTAAGTCTTAGAGCATAGAAAAAATAGAAAGGTCGAGTTTCGGGACTGTAGGCATGGCACAGAACTAGACTGGCTCAATTTTAGATTAAGCCGATGTAGTGAAACTTAGCCGGCTCAGTGCTGATACTGAGTCGGCTTAGTGCGTGGGTAGAGTTACGGGATGACTCAGTGGAACTTAGTCGGCTCAGTGCTGAGACAAAGCCGATTTAGTGCTAAGACTGAGCCAGCTCAGTGCGCGGGCAGAGTTATGCGAGGGTCTATTTTGGGCTAGGGTCTGGGTTGATCCTAGGGGTCTTAAGGCTTGGTTTGAGAAATCTTAAGGGGGCTAATTCATGTATGGATTGGGATTAGATCCAGGGGATGAGATCATGTGAGACTTGGGCTTGGTAAGTGCTTTTATGTATTGGGTTAGCCTAAGGGAGTTTTTAAGATGGGGTTTATTAGGGTTCATGTGGGAACTCTAGGGTATATAAACCAGGACATTATAACTTTTACAATGAATGAAGGGAATATAATTGAGCTTTTCTCCCTAACTCTCTTCTCTTTTCTCTCTTCTCTCTGGTTCCAACACCAAAATCCTAGATTCTCTCATCTTTCTTAGATCTTCTTCAGTTTGCTGGATTAACATCCAGATTCATGCAAGAGATCGGATCTACGGCTGTGGCTCTGAGCAGCTATAGGAACAATAATTGATATCAGAGCTAGATGATGCTTGGGATGTTGTGGATAACAGAGGATTTGATTACCTACATGGATGCAATGCAGAGATCCGACTCTGAAAAATGGCTTGAGACCATGAAATCCAAAATGAAGTTAATGAAAGTCAATGATGTATGGACATTAGTTGATCCACCCAAAGGTGTAAAGCTTATAGCATGTAAGTGGGTCTTCAAAAGGAAAAAGGGCATAGATAGGAAGGTGGAGACCTACAAAGTCCGTCTGGTTATCAAGAGGTATCATCAACATTATGGTATAGACTGTGATGAGATATTTTTTTCTATAGCAATGCTTAAGTCCATTCAGATTATACTTTGATAGCTATCCATCTGAACTATGAAATCTAGCAGATGAATGTGAAGATAGCTTTTTGAAATGGAGAGTTGGATGAAGAGGTGTATATAATACAACCTAAAGTATTCACATCCACAGATAAGTCTAAGGTGTGCAAGTTTCAAAAGTCTATTTATAGACCGAAGTAAGCATCTCGGAGTTGGAACATACATTTTGATAGGATGATCAAGACATATGGCTTCATTAAGAATGGAGAAGAGTCTTGCATATGTAAGTGGGCTAATGGTCCAATAGTTGTATTCCTAGTATTGCATGTGGATGACATTCTCTTAATCGAAAATGATATCCTTACATTACAAGAAATAAAGATTTATCTATCATCACAGTTCTCCATGAAGGATATGTGAGAAGCTTCCTACATCCTAGGGATGAAGATCTACAGAGATAGATCTAAAAAGTTGCTCGAGTTATCCCAATCCATGTATATTGATACCATACTAAAGAGGTTCAGCATGAAAAATTTCAAGAAAGGCTATCTACCGATAGGCCATGGAATTTCTCTCTCAAAGAGGGATTGTTCGATAATACTTCAAGAGAGAAAGCATATGAGTAGAATTTCATATACTTCAGTAGTGGGTTCTATCATGTACGCCATAACATATACAAAATTAGATGTGGCATACTCACTAGGGATAGTGAGTAGATACCAATCTGATCCAGAAAAGAATCACTGGAAGGTTGTTAAAACCATCATGAAGTATTTAAGAAATACTAAAGACCAGTGGCTTGTTTATGGTGAGTTAGACTTGAGACTTATGGGGTTTACAGACTCCAATTTTCAGTCTGATCATGATGATAGTAAAAGAGTATCAGGATATGTGTTTATCCTTAATGGTGGAGCAATCTACTAAAAAAGTTCCAAGCAGCACACTGTGGTCGACTCAGTTTGCGAGGTGGAGTATGTCGCTACATCAGATGCTGCCAAAGAAGCGGTGTGGTTGAGAAAGTTCATCACCAAGCTTGGAGTGGCACCCTCCCTTGATGGTCTAGTTCGGCTCTTCTGCGATAGCTCTAGAGCCATTGCTCAGGTGAAGGAATCGAAGGCACACTAGTGGATGAAGCATATTCTACGCCGCTACCATCTTGTCTGGAAGATTAAGGATCGAGGTGACATCAACCTTCAAAAGATTGATGGAAAGGAGAACCTAGCCGATCCATTCACTAAAGCTATTATGATGAAGGAGTTTGATGAATTCAAGTCAAAGATGGGTATTAGATACTGCACCGATTGGCTTTAGTCCAAGTGAAAGATTATTAGGAATAGTGTCCCAAAACCAATCATCAGTCTATTGATAGTTATGCTATTACTTGTACTTGTATATCAATTATTAATGAATAAAATTTATTTTGGCATTTTTCATCATAAATTCTTATATCTTCTAATGAACTCTTGTATTATGGTGAAGTTCTTAGGACTATTTAGAATTAACAAAGGAAGATTTATCATTTAGTCCTTAAACCTGTTTGTGATTGAATGATATGTTATTACTAAGGATGACAATATTTATTGAGTATAGGTTATTATGTGCCATATGAGTTGGTTGTCCTCTTAACTAAAGAATGTAGAGACACTGGTATGGTATGTAGGTGAGATGTTGGGGTACATTTGCACTAAATGTGACCAACTCTAAAGCTTTTCTGCTATTAAGATTTGCTCTGATGAAATATGGGTATAAGTGTCTATCCGACCTAAGATAATCATGATGAATTCTAAGCAACTCACTGTGCTTTGGTACTGGACTACCTGAATCTCTAATTTAGTGATGGAAGGTTTCTAGACACAGTCAAATACTTAAGAAGTAGATGCATATATCAAGATGGAATTGACCACTCTTGGTTTTGGAAACTGTATTCAATTATATTTTAATTTAGAAAATTCTTGGCTAGGATAGTCCTAGCGAGGAGTCATAGGACTAATTATTTTGAGACATGATTAGGATGTACTTTTCAGGATTAACAGTTTAACTCTAAGTCATCCTATACATAGCGTCAAAGGAATGAATTATGTGGTAACCATATTCATGTAGGTTCTGAATGTTGTGATTATAACTATTCTAACTATTTGGATATTGGGTACCATTGTTAGATGGTCATTTTGATTAGTATAAGAATTGATTTCGGTGCTACCGGCTTAGGTTTGAACCTACAGGATCATACTTACTAGAGGTTCCTACCTGATCTGATGGCTGGTGAAGAGTCCCACTGGACTGTGACTCTATGGTTACTCCCACTAAACTGAGATTCTTCGACCAACAGTCTTACTACATTAGGACTCTAAGTCTTGATTATCTGGGTCTTTATGATCAGGAGTTCTAGTAGACAGGAACTCTGTGGTCAAGAGTCCCACTCGATTGAGACTCTTCAACCAAGAGTCCTACTGCATTAGAAGTCTGAGTCCTACTTATTTGGAACTCTGTAATTGAGATTCCTATTGGTCTGGGACTTAATAATCATGAGTTTCATTTGTTTGGGATACTGGGGTCAAGAGTCCCACTAGTTTGGGACTCTTCGATCAAGAGTTTTATTTTGATGAAACTCTATTGCCCGGACATCCATGGAATTTGGACTCTATATTTATGAGAGGTTTAATTAGTAATTTGATTACTAATTAACTCAATTTGATTGAGTAATGATTTTTGAATCATGTTCAATTGAACTGGATTCAGTTGGGTCTGACCCAATTAGGATATAAGATGACCTAATCGCCAAGGAGGTTTCATCCCTGATTTGATTAGGGGTTTGGCTTGATCAACTTTTGATTTTATTAAAATTTAATTAAGCCTAATTGAGCCTAAATTAGTTGGATTTAATCTATCTTAATTGGACCTAACCAATTTGGATTGGGTTGATTCAATTGGATAAGAGAAATTAAGATTAGTTTGACTAGTCTTCTCATTCGCCACATCACCTAGACTTGCACCCTTTATTTCTCCATGAGAATTCAGAGTTCTTGTTATTTTTTTTATGCACAAGAGGCTTCATGCACTCCTTTCCCATGTCCTAAAGGGATAAGAACAAATTGGTTGCCATTCAAATTCAAATGGAGTTTGAATTTGAAAGGACAACCTCCTTATCTTATCTTTCCCTCCACCCCACCTTTTGTTTTGCATCTCTATATTTACCATAGAATTTTTGGATAAAAATACATTTGAAAAAAGGCTTCCTCTCCATGCATGAACCCTCTCCTCATATGAGAAAAATTTGAGAAAAATTCTATGAGAGAAAAAATTAGAGACAGGCATAAGTTTTTAGATTGTTGCCCTAGAATTCTGATCTAGCATTTGTGCTATGATTTCATGAGATCTGAGCATCAGATCTTCACAAAATTTTTGAGAGATCCTTCTCAACCTATCCTCTACCTCTGCTACTAATCCAGAGCATTCAAAGAATCGATTGAGGGAGATCGAAAGAGTTCGATCAGCATCAGTCGTCGAACGATCCTACATCGAGCTAACACTCGAGAGGAGTCGATCGAGATCGAGACCTCGTGTGGACCATCCGTGAAGGTCAGACATATGTGTGGCTACATCATGACTTAGATATTCTTGATGGTGATGATCAGATCTTTCTGGTGGTGATCAAATTGCGGAGATCGACTACCCGCGCAAAGGTAACATGTTTTGAACACATAAAGTAGTAAAATAGTTTTACTGCTAATTATTTTATTTTTAGATTTTTATGCATGCATATCATATTAGATCCTAATAATGTAGGAATTTTAGATCAGATCTATAGCTCTTTGTAAATTAATTAGATTAATTTTTAAGTTTACTATATTTTAATTTTTAAAAAAATTTAAAAGTAGAGCTAGAAATCCTGCATGCATCTTAACACACTATCCCAAACCTAGTTGGTTTTTCCTTAGGTTCACCAATCACAATCTTTATAATCCTCAGTCAAAGCAATACAAATCAACAAATGGAATATAAAAACCCAAATCCCTAGTTTTAGTCCCTATTGAAACCTAGTACATGAAGAGAAAAAAGAAAATTGTACAACATAAGATGCTCCTTAAATTGAGTTGAGATATTGTCGATGTAGTTCGTTGGTTGACTTCTTAATTGCTGGGAGTTATTGCTCTTGAAGTCACTTTGATTCTTGAGAGAAAGTTTGATTGGAAAAGGTCTGCTCATGAAAAACTGGTCGTTATTTCTTTTCTCTCATTTTCTTATTCTTAAAAGGATATTGCTTCTTCTCTTTTATATCTGGAATATTCTCACCATGCTCGAAATGATTACAGTCCAGAAAAAGCTTGAATGTGATCGTTGGAGGTGAGAACTAGCCATTGAAGGTGAAAAAAGTAAGTTTGGAACTATCTATTGAAAAGCTATCATCATTTTTCGAGACCTCTCGAATTATCTTGAGACGTCTCATCGTACTTTGACACTTCTCGATTTGACCACAGAACATCTCATTCTCAGTCGCCTGAAAATCTGCTTTCTAGAAAAAAATTATCATCTGAGATTGAGATCTTTTGATTCTAATGGAGACATCTCACCGCGACTTTGAGACCTCTCGAGAATTCTTCGAGATGTCTTGGTCTCAGAGCATAGAAATGATGTTTCTATTTTCCAAAATGGAGATATCTCTAGCTCAACATGAGACCTC